>JAJPUD010001725.1:0-20620 GCA_023553655.1 Myrmecobius fasciatus | reverse complement strand
TTTTTTTGCTTTTTGCTGAGGCAATTTGGGTTAAGTTACTTGCCCAGAGTCATACAGATAGGGAATGTTAAGTTTGAACTCAGGTCTTCCTGACTTCAGGGCTGGTACTCTATCCACTGTACCACCTAGCTGCCCCAATCTTTGTCTTCTTTCAAGGGTTGGTTCAGATAACATCTCAGCTGCAAAGCCTTCCCTAAATATTGCAGTTTAGGCTCCCCCCTCAAATTAACATATTTTATACTTATTGTTGTTTATAAATAAATTATTGTTATATTGTTGAACATATAGTTATATATAAAAATATATTGTTATATATAATTCAATTATTGTTATATATGCAATTAGTTTTATATATATTGTTATTTTATATATATAATTTTTGTCATTATATATATTATCATTATTTTATATATATAATTATATCCCCACAGAAGAGTCAAAGATCTTAGAGGATAGAGGTTATCTCATTTTTGTCTTTATATTCCCTGTGCCTAACATACTTAATGAATATTTGATGAAATCATCATATCCTTGATGGAACACCAGTAATAATTGGCAATCATCATTCTGCACTCACTCCCCACCCCAAAATCAGAGCTCTGGATCTCTGTATTCGGGCAAATTGGCCCCACTGCTGTTTCCCACACATAACATTCTATCTCCTGTTTCCTGGCTTTCTTACAGGTTAACCCTCATGCTTGGAATGTGTTCCTCTTTATACTATCACTCTATAAGATGCCTTTCATGACCATTCTTAATTGTTAGTGCTTTCTTTTCCCTTCTCAAATTATATATCTATTTATTAGTTACCAGTGGCATGCAAGTTTTCTGAAGGCAAGCACTTTTTATTTTTGCTTTTTATCCTCAGTGAGGAAGATATAGTACATTGTCACATGCTAGGTTATGACATATGTGCTTAACAAAGACTTTTTTGATTTAATCAGGCTGTTATTATTTTTTAAAAAGCTTAGGTTTCTCCCTGAAATATATTAATTTATGCTCTGAAGAGTAAACCTCATTGTCCTCTCTCTACCTTAGAGCTATACAAAATCTGTTGTATCTATTCTGGGCAATTATAACTCTCAAAACATTCATGCAAATGAAATTAAGTATGTTTATATTGTGGTAAATTGGAAAAAGGGCTAAAGTTGGAGTTATCTGATCTGGGTTCAAATCTTGCCTCTGCCAATTTCTGCTTCTGTGAACTCAACCTCTTGACCCTCTTTATCCTAATTTTTAAAATTAAGGATTGGAGTAGATTGATACAGCTCCTGTCAGCTTTTATTATATGACCCCTATGACTTGATTTTTGAATCTCAACTCTGCAATTTGCCACTTATGGGATCTTGTGTAAGTTACTTAACTTCTCCAGACCTCAGTTTTCCCATCTGTAAAATGAGGGGATAAACTAACTGATCTTTAAGGTCCTTTCCAACTTTCAACCTATAATAATATGTAAAGATAACATAAGAAAAAACAGGTTATGTGGATTAATTGAAACAAAAAAAAATGGTTTTTTAACACTGGTTCATATGAAGAACTTCTTGCTTAGGTACTGTCATTAGAGAGGTGGACAGGTGAATATATTTTCAGCAAAAATCTATATACCTATCTAAACGAAACACCTATCTAAAAGAAATAACTTACAAACATAGGAGGGTGTTTTAACTAAATAAAGCTAAATTAAGTTTGGTTTTCTCTGTTTAAATATCATGATTACTTTAGTTCATCTGGAGTATCTCTTATGGATTTCACCTATTTGTTTCAACAATGACAAAAGTTACTTACTGAAGAAAAAAAAAATCCACTGATAGCAAACTTATGTGTATATTATCTGAGAATGGTACCAAACATGGAATACATAAGATAAAGAGCAACTGATATTTAGAGACCATGCATATAATGAATACCTATGTACATAACAAATATGTTTGGATTAAACATATCTTGTATTTTTAAGTAAGAACTCAATTTCAGGTGAAAATTTCTACCAAGCATGATTTTCTATTATAACAAATAACCACAATGTAATTTATTTGCATACCAATTTTTGATTGCTACAGATCAGAAAAGTAAAGGGTATCTTTTAAATGTTTATATGCCTAATTTACAATATTTTATTTTTTAGTGTATCTCTTTATAATCCAAATGAAATGATACATGCAAAGCACTTTGCACATTTTAAAGTGCTGGATAATGATATTTATTATTAAATTTCATCCGTAAAGAAGATGACATCTCCTTAGTTATATAAAATAGCAGAAATAATGTAATAACTACAAGGTGCTTTAATAGTGAAGACATGAGGGCATATATAGAGGGAGATAATGAAGGTGAGATTAGGCAATAAAATTATCTTTTTTAAGGAGTGTATATCCATATATGGAGTTGGCTATTTCTTACCTTAAACCATGTTTGCATTCAGTGCAATTCTGAGAATCAGTACATGTTCTACAGTTTTCACTGCATTTCCGGCAAAGGTTTTTATCTGACCAAAAAATAAAATAAAATTCAGTTTAAAAATCAGGTCATTGATTTGATTCAACAAGAATAAGTATAAAATGTTCTAATACCTGCTATTTTTTCAATATCTTCCACATTGATATGAGCAGGAAAAGGTACACAAAAAGAACCATGAGATTACTAATTTCATTGCTCTTTTCTATCAGAACACATATTTTAAAAAATTTAACAGAATTTTTGCCACCCAAGAATCCTGACTTTGAAAAGACAACATTGTTCTGTGTATATGTTAAATGAAGTCCAAGCAGATGTCCATTAGAGGAAAAACAAGAAATTCATGAATTAGGGTTCTATTTATTATTCTAAGATGAAACTTAGGTTATTGTTATCTAACAAGTAAGACTTTATATGACTGGTAAAAATTATGGCCTGAAACTGGGTTCTTATTAAAAATTATAAGATGTGATTAATTCAAACAAATTTGTGAAATTATTATTATTAATTATACATGCAGGCAAATAATGTGAATGCATGCTTAAATTTACATTAATTTGGAAAGTACTTTATGTTTACTAAGTAGTCTCCTATACTAAATAAATATAGGAAAATACTAAATAGTTTCCAATAGATTATGGCACTCCCTTTTAATGTAAACAAATAAATTTCCTAATAGAATACAATATAGGTTCCAAATTATTGGTTGTTTTTCCCTAGAAGGGGACTCTATTTGTCTTTCTGTTTGTTTGTTTATGAGGTATCTACCTAGAAATATCATAGTATAGTGGAAAGAGCTTGAAGCCAAGACCAGTCTGGTTTTAAAATTAATTGCATGATCATGGAAATAACTGAACTCATTTAAGCCTCAGTTTCTTTGTCTTTAAAATGGAGATAACCTATAGCACTTTCCCTAGAATTATAGTGAAGATCAAAAATTGATGATTATATTTATGAAACTCTCTAAGCTTATAAAATACAGTCCTCACATGAGAAAATATGTGTAAAGAATATTGCCAACCTTAAACTAATATAAAAATTCCAACAATTATTATTAGTAGTATTTCTTCCACTACATTACTTTTCTAATTCTTCCTTATGTTATCTTGTTTCAAAGGCTAACCCAACAGATCTTAAGCTCTGGCCCATTCTTTCAAGCCAGAAAGATTTTCAATAAAGGATAAATTGTGGCTCCATCAGATAATTGCCACTCTCATTAAATATAGAAAGTAACATCACCAGAAAGTTAGACTGGATTTCTACTACAGCATGAAAGAGCTATGATTTGCATCAGTGTAGTTGTATTAAGGAGTCAGCTAGGTGGCTCAGTGTACAGATGCTGGGCTTGGAGTCAGGAAGCCAAATTTCAAATGTAGCCTTCGACATTTAATCAAGCTGTGTGACCCTAAACAAATCACTTAACTTCTGTTAGTCTTAATTTACTGGAGAAGGAAATGGCAAACCACTCTACTCTATCTACAAAGAAAATCCCCTGGAGAGTATGGTCCATATGGTCATATAGAGTCAGATATAACTAAACAATAAGAAGTTGTGCCTATATGGAAAACATGTACCTTTTGGCATATTTAAGAAGTATCTACATAGACCTTATTTCACTCTAGGAAGATTAATAAAAGACAAAAATAAACACAAATTTTAAAGTTTGAATATTTTGATATTCAAATTGTTTGAATGTGTCTATCTTGTTATTTCTCATGGCTTGGAAGAAGATCTTTCTACTCTGGATACGCTCATATAATAATAATCACATTCCCTCTATAGACCCTCTTTCCCCCTGAATGAACAATACTTTTTGTATCTTTCCTTTTTCACCCACTTGTGCTGTTCCCCTTCCCTAGCAATCATTTGGCTTTTATATGTAAGCAGAAATTGATGAGAATTCCATTCTATTTCTCTATTGACTAACTACTGAAGTCACTGTTTAACTATAAGATGATGTAATTGAGCCATAAGATGGATGGAATTAACCAGGAATTTTACTACCCAAGAGACAAGAAATCAATGTGTTTTTTTGCATGGAAATTTTTAATAGCCTTTTGATATTCCTTTTTTAATATTAGGTTTCCACTTGGCCAGAAAAAGCAGAAACATGAAATTTCAGATCAATAAGTATCATGTTTAGATTATCTGCACACTTGCCTTCCACTTTAACATTTTTGTATACGGATTTGTATATAGATTTCTCACATTCCCTGTCCCCCCAAATCCACAAAAAAACCCAAGTTCCTTAAAATCCCAACAATAGCTAAATTTTAACATTGACCAGAACCTAGGCTTCAGGAAAGAGGAATTCCCTTCCTTAAACCCCTCCTGTAAATAGAAATTCAATGCTTTCTTCCTTAATCCCTAATAATAGAAATGAACTCACTCATGTCCTGGTAAAATCCATCTGGGCAGGTGGTTACACAAGAACTGGTTTCTTCATTCAGGAAGTAGCCATATTTGCAAGACAGGCATTGGTTACTATGGCTTCCAATGCAAGACTCACAATTGGGGGCACATTTTCTACAGCGCTTCTTGTCTGCATGATAGTGACCTGGAGGACAGCTTGAGACACAGATTCTGGATTGTTGGGGATAGAAAATAGAAAATTTGAAATAACCATTGATTCTTTCTCATGTACTTTACTAATATTTGAGCATCAACTAGTTACTTATCTTGGCTTTAAAATCCAGTTTTTACCCCTATTTTATTGTGTATCCTCTGCCTTTATATCCAATTGCCCTCTCTGAAGCCTTCTACATCCTAATATGTTCATGCATTCAGTGGAAAAGAGAGACCTATCTCTTTGTTTCACCTAGTTTAGTTCTTGCCTTCAATCCATCAATCAATAAACACTTAAGTGCCTACTATAAAGTTTAGTGCCTACTATGCTTCTAATGTATACAAATTAGCTAGAAGCTAATCAAAGGGAATTTAAGTTAACTAGGAATGGAAAAGTGAATGTTGTAGATTCAAATCCCAGCTTTGTCAAAGGTCACTATTTGTCCTTCATTCTTGAAGAGGACCATGACATGAAAATGAATTGGATTTAAGTGAGGGAAAGCTGGGCAAGGTCACTAGCCTCACTTTCCCCTCCAGAACCAAAGCAGGCCAGTGGCAAAATATATATCAGGACAGCTGGAGATGGACCTGGATGCAATGGGAGACCTTAAACTAAGGCCTTCAACAGGTCTTGGTTTGATTGAGGACTACACCCATTCAGGGATTAAGGCAAGGTAACAATTGAGGCAAAAAATCTCTTCTTTCACCCAATACAAAGAAACATAAATAAATAAATGAACCTGGGAGGGGAAGACACTCAGGGTTTCTGAGCAAAGAAGAAATTTCTGCTATTTATATTCAATCTGAATCAATCAGGACTTACAAGATGTTTGATATCTAACAAATTACTTAATCTCTGTAGGTCACATTTTCTTTATCTAGGGATAATAATAATGTCTCTCACAAAGTTTTTATGAAGATTAATAAAACAATGCACATAAAGTATTTTGTCATACTTATATATATAATTACTCATTGTTATAATTAATAAAATATTGAACATTATTGCTTTGACAAGGAAGAGGGAAGCTGAGTGAAGAAGAGATATATTTAAATCTAGGTATCTTGATAATGCTTAAGAGGTAACAATGGGAGATGCTATTCTTCCAGTAGGAAGAATGAAGTGGAATTACAATCTTAGCCTTACTTTCCAGATCTGTAAAGAGCATCTATCTCACAATGTTGTTGTGAGGATAAAATAGGATATAGATGATGATGATGATGATGATGACAAAGACAACTTTTCTATCTATCTGCTGCCTCTGGCAGCTAATTGGTTCAATTGATAAAGTGCTAGTCTTGAAGTCAAGAAAACTTGAGTTTAAATCTGGCTTCAGACACTAGTTGTGTGAACCTGGGTAAATGACTTAAACTCTAGTTGCTTTAGGCCCATTGGAGAAGAAAATGGCAAAGCACTCCAGTAACTTTGCCAAGAAAACTCCATGGACATCTTTGGTGTGCTATGGTCCATAGGGTTACAAAAAGCTAGCACAACTCAATAGTAACAATATAATCATGCCTTTCTTTTGAAGCTAGTGGGGAAGCATTTTCATAATTTTCCACATGGACAAGGTGAGCCAAAGTTTATGAATTGAGCAGCACAAAGACTGAAATTTACCGTGTATTGTTTTTCATTTTGTAGTAGTAGTGTAGACAGTCATTGCAGTGGTCTGGTCCTGGCCCATCACATCCTACTTTACTGCATTCAGGATCACAAGGACCTTTGGGAACCCAAAAAGAAACAAAAATAACAACACATTTATAGGAAGTGATTTTTGAGTGAGTTTGTATTTCTCTTGCCTTATGCAGATCCTTCAGAAATCAATGTGGTGTTGTCATTAGATGAACCTTTGATTTTCTTGAAAAGACATTGGACCTAAGGACCATTCCCCTCCCTTCCCCACTCCCCCAAGAAATCAAGCCATGCATTGTTCATGCTACAGTGGCTATTCTTGGAATCAGAAGGATTTGGGTTCAAATCTTGTCTTTGACACATTTAACATTTTTGTGCCCCAAGCAACACTCTAAGATGGAAGGTTATAGATGAATTACCACTATGTTTCATTCAATAAAGGGGATTTTTCATATCAGTGTCATTGGATCAAAAACACTGACATAAAAATATTCAGGATATAAAAAAATGTAGGAGAGAAGTTAATGCTAGAACAGAAATACAGCTATTGCACAATGCTCATCTCTTCTGAGGTTAGCAAAGAAAGCTTCAGTGATACTGTGGTAAACATAAAACATTACTATGACATTTGGCACAAATTTATCAGCATCTAGTCTTAGATTACAAAGCAGGAACTTTAGGCACAGATAATATATTAACCATTATATCCCTGCCCACAGGCCAATGGGCAGCTCAACAAAGAAAAACTACAAATAAAATTAAAAATAAGTCAGCAAGTCCAAATCACCTCAAGACTTGGGACCTTCTCTCTATGAACCCACTAGTTTCATATTGTCTGGCAGAGAATAAAAGAGAACATACAATGGACAACGGCATTAGGCGCAAAGATGAGAAAGGCTTCATGTCTTTCCTATGGAAGTTGAAGTATTTCCTGACTGGTAGAAAAAGAGTCCAAGATCATGAACTAGTGATAGAAAAGTCCTTGTTCTCTGGCCTCTTTTACTAGCTGTTTATAATTAGGAATCTTTCATCTCTTGATCTCTAGGATTCTTCCCAGATCTAAAATTCTATAACCTTGTAATTCCTATTAGTAGCATACCATATTTTTTTGGAGATGAAGTGGATATTAACAGTAGCACAGCAAATAGTTCACTTCAAGCAAAAGAAGGTTACTGGAGAGATTTTTTTTTTTATCCCCGCCACCCAGATATAATGTATAGAATTGCAAAACTTCTGAATTGGAAATAACCTCAGAAGCCTTATGATCCAAAACATCCCCAAATACAATTTCCTTCTCTAGCACACCCGTATAGTCATGCTGCCATGCTTGAAGACAGATAGATGCTCCTCCTACTAGGCAGTACAATGACATTTACTATGTATTGCCTTTCAATTTGTAAAAGTAGAGCAGACAAGATTATCTGTCCATAATAAACAGCCTATCCTTACTTTTGGACAGTTGGCCACTCTGTAATTTCTACTAGATCCTAGTTTTGCCTCCTGAGACCCAATAGAACTAGTTCAATCTTTCTTCTGAGTGACAGCCTCTCAAATACTCACACATGGCTATTTTATTGCTTAAGGCTCTTCCTCCTCAATTTTTTCTACTGAGATGATATAATCTTGAGGCCCATATATATGCTAGTTGTACTCCTTTATAAGCATTCCAAGATATAAATTGTCCTTCTGGAAATGAACTATACAGAGGACAACCACTGAGTCCACAGAGAATTTCTAAGAGCACTCTGAAATTTAGCATGCATTATATTATGAATATTTAAAGTCTCTCATTTTCATTTTTTTGTTTCAGAGGCAAGTAGGATTAAGTGACTTGCTCAGGGTCACATATCTCATTTTTTTATTATAAGATTTTTTCATTATAAAATAAGTTCTAGGTCTGAAAGGCAGGTGCAATTATTCCTTCTATATTGTAGGTATTTGGGTTCTGTGACCTTGTAATCTGAAAAATTTGTATAAAAATTTTTAGCCCTTTCTTTATAATAGAGAGAAATCTGAATTTTTCTTTTGCTTTGGGCTATTTACAGCACATTATTGTAATATTTGGGCTGATATTATATAATGCTATACATATGTAATACTATACTTATATTTTATATACTTATATTTTACACAGTTTCTAATATTTTCCAATATTTCTAGATTCTAAATTTTTTCTGTGTCATCCGCTGGCCTTTGCATGTCATCTCCAGCTTCTGCAAAACTCTCCCCTAATTCCCATTTAAATTCTTATGCTAACCCCCAATATATCAAAACGCAATTGTTTTGATGTGGAAGGAAAAATGGTAATCATTCTTATATATTTAAGAGCCTAAATAATGTTATGCTAATTAATGACAGCAACCTCTTTCCATGTGGCACAGTGAATAGAATTCTGGGCCTGGAGGCAGGAAGACCTAATTTAAAATATGGGCTTACTCTCTTCAACAAAGAATTGTCTCAAACCAGTTCCAATTGTTCAGTGAAGAAAGCCATATACACCCAGAGAGAGGGATATAAAATGTGGACCACAACATAACATTTTCATGCTCTCTATCGATATTTGTTTGCATTGGGTTTCCTTTCTCAGATATCTTTTGTTCATGTAGATTGTTCTTACACAGCAAGATAAATATGGAAATATGTATATATAAATTCGACTTGTCAAGTATTTTAATATAATTAACATGTAGTGGACTTCCTGCCAGATAAGGGAGGGGAAGGGACTAGGGGAGAAAATTTGTGACGGAGAGTTTTGTAAGGATCAATGTTGAAGAAATACCCATACATATATTACGCAAATAAAAAGCTTTTAAAAAAATATGGCCTTAGACAATTACTAGTTGTGTAACTTTGGTCAAATCATTTAGCACTGTTTGCCTCATGTGTAAATGCACTGGAGAAAGAAATTGTAAACCACTTTAGAATCTTTGCCAAGAAAATCCCAAATGGAGTTAAGAAAAATCAGACATGATGAAAAACAACTAAACAAAACTTATCAAAAACTAAACAAAAATTATCTTCCTGAAATATTGAGTTTTACCATTTCAAAAGTTCTAAGTATAACATATACTATTTCTATTTTTGAAATAGCTTGTGAGGTCTGACAAATAACATCTCTGTTCTGTCAAACTGAATTTCAACTTAGTTCTATGTTCTCGTTGACTTGAAAATCTTGTGAAGGCAGTGTGATTGAGGCAGAACTTCTGTGATCAGATTAATTGGTAAAAAGATCTAGATAAAGTCAGGTTAAATGCCTGAAGCCTAGCTGATTTCTGAAAAAAAAAAAAAAACTGAAAAAATTGGAGTTAGCATTTAAGCACTAGGACAACTTCAGAGGAAAATGGTTCCCTGGTAGACATAATTTTTCATCAGATGACTGAGGAAATAGGAAAAGAAAAAGCATTTCTTCATCTTTGTTATGAGAACTCTGTACTTGTTATGAAAACTCTGGTGTTTTTCCAGTACTTTCCCTGAATAGTCCATTCTAAAGTCAAAATAACCAGAGCTTAGCTTATCCTAAGGAAGTATTCTACTTTTGTGTATTACTATGATTCAGTAACCTCATTTCAAGTCCTAAGAGAGAAGGACTAGGAGCTTCAAGAAGACATATTTGAGTCTGAAGGAAGAAAAAAACTTCCTAATAACTAGAGCTATGCAAAAGTGGAGTAGATGGTCTTAGTAAACAGTGTAGTCCCATATGATGGGGATAATGAAGAGAGACTTTTTCTTTTAGGTATGGGTTGGACTATATGCTCATTAAGGTTTCTTATAACTGAAATTCTGAGACACTCAAAGTCTATGACTCCTTACTCACTTGTAAGTCAGCATGGAAACTATTCATAAACAGACCATGAAGGAGTTTATCTTTACTAACTTAGGGAAGAAACTTAGTGATCAAAATCACTCTGAAAGAATAGTACCATGAAGCAGAAAGACAGTTAACACATATCTGATTTTTTTTGTTGCTATTTTTGATAAATATATGGGGGAAATCCTTTCTCTTTGTCTACAACAGAAATAATAAAATGGCCCATGGGATTTCTACTGCATAGGAAAATCACATTGCCAAAAAAAAGAAAGCTTGGATGATTTAGTCAATTAGATCCTGATTAACTCAGTAAACCTGAGAGCACTATAATCAAAGTTTATAAATTACTCCATGGCAGTTCTTGTTGAAACTGAACTTGCATGAGTACCTAAGATATTAGGTTATAACACATATCAACAAAGAGTTTTCTCTTAATTTCTACAGGGAAGAATCTTGGCATGAATTATAAAAATATGTAGTCCTCCCAAGGGCAATATTAAGTAATTTAAGAACAGCTCTCCAATGTGAAAAGTTTGCTCATTATGCAACAGTTCCTTAATATATATAGGCATTCAAAGGACTAAGACCCATACAAGTTAAACTGAATTTGGAACATATTGAGAATTAACTGATTTGTCTTAGATTTTATCCCAAGAGGTTCAGTGACATCAAAGCCTCAAAGAAGCCCATTATCAGAAGAAATGCAATGTAGTCGATAGACTACTTACATCAGAGACCCTGGGTTCATATTCTACCTTCTGAAGTATGTAATCTTGGGAAGTCATGTTTCCTCATTTATAAAATGAGGGGTTTGACTAAGTTCCTTTCAGCCTTTTCACTTCTAAGATCCTAATGCAATCTGTCCTGGATATAGGGATAGACTGCAGGTAGATTTGCTCAGTTTTGCTCTAGGTATAATTTTCCACTTACCTGCATAATCATCTGTAACATAGTCTTCTGTAGGGTCTTCCACTCTACTAGAACGTACACGTTCTACTCTGGGGAAGTCATTTGTTGGAGAGTAAGGCTGGACGGATGTCCCATAGAGGACCAGAGACCATTCTTTCAATTTGCCTTGGGAAAAATCACAAATCAGAGAATCACCAAAAGCTTATATTTTAGGTCTTTTTTATCTTTATTTCTGTTCCTTTCAAAAAAAAAAAAAAAGAACAACTTTGGAAAATTATTTGGAAGTTGAGTTTGATATATGTATGAATTACTGAATCAGTGGCTAATCCTAAAACTCATTTCTGTGTGTGGGTGTGCATACAAGGTAAATTTTCATCATTTGATCTACATTAGTTTTTTTCCCTGACATGGGGGCAAGACTTTTTACTTTCAAACAAAATTACACATATGTACAAGCAGAGCTTGATTCTCCCATAAATAGTTCTTCTTTGCCTTCATGAATTTTATCCTATATTCATGTTATTACATATTATTTCACCTCTTAATCATGACGTCCAAACAGGAGATTGTTAAAGGAAGAAATGTCAACTAATGTGCACAAATTATAGAAGTAATTTACTTTTAAGAGCTTGCATGCAGTGAATTTAAGTGACATTTCTAAGAAGAATGAATATGAAGAATAATCTACTGGGTTAAGGAATGAATGTTTATATTCTATACTACTGGGAAAAGTGAAATTGGAGGAATTCTTGAATTTAGGAATTCTGAGCTGAAATAAGGATAAAGCTGGTCAGGTTTCTGAACTAAGTCCGTCACGGATATGGTGAGCTCCTGTAAAAGAAAGGCCACTAGGCTAGCTATCGAGGGGGACAAACCAGCCTAGGAAAATGGAACAAATTAGACTCTTTGTCAATCAATAACAGGATCATGAGTAGCCACTGCATTTCCAGCTTGGATAAGACAGGAAGACACATTCTTTTAAAAAAAAAAGGAGAAAGAGAAGGAAAAAGAGGAGAAAAAGGAGGGGAAAGAGAAGGAAAAAGAGGAGAAAAAGGAGGGGAAAGAGAATCTAGAAGATTCCAAATTTCTAGATACCAGATTATATGCCATCTCAGAGAATCCTTGAATTTTACTGAAGATTTCCTTTTCATAAGAAATAGTCCTAAGAGAAAAATTTCAGTATCAACTGAATTCTTCATATGTTTTTAGGTCATCAACTGAACTTTTTGCCTTAGCTAGCCCTTAAAGTAGATTTATCCAATCATCACAACACACACACACACACACACACACACACACACACACACATACACATAACACCCCCCCCAAAAAAAATTAATCTAATTCTATCAGGTCTTTTCAGGAGAGTCAGAGAGCACCTTAATTACAACAGAGTCAATGCATCATTTCTCTTTGGCAAGATTTCAAGAAATTTTTCTTCAGAGTAGACTTCTTTCTTATTTATTTATTCATTTACATCTTGGTTTCTTTAAAGTTATCCTTTGGTTCAAAAACAGGCTTTTGGCATGAAGTATAATAAAAAGGAATTACCATTGTCTTCAATGATTAATACATATAAGCTAAATGATATAAAACAGCAGGAAGACTTAGGCCGTGATGCTGTCATGAAATATAAGATCTGTCTAAATACTACACTGTGGAAATTAAGGGACTGAAGTTGTTCCCAACCACTCTATATAAGGAACTACAGGTGAGAGTACTCCACAGGTGATATTTGTTCATGTGAAAATTGGGGGGCCTAAATAAAGGCAGATCTTGATTTTTAGGAATAGAGAAAGCCTGAATTTCTTAGAATGGTCAGTCAGTCAATAAGCATTTATTAAATGCTTACTATGTGTTAAGACATTGTGGTAAGCCCTGGGAATACAAAGAAAGCTAAAAGACATTTTACGCTTTCAAGAGCATCTCTATTTGCTATATTCTTCTTATTTTTCTATAGGTGAAGTATAAAAAGAATGAAATATGGGATCCAGAAAGCTCGGTTCAAATTCCTCTTCCAGTATTTATTAGCTATGTGATCATGAGGCATTTGTTTTCTCTGGATCAGTTTCTTCAGTTTATAAAATTATATAATAATATGGGTACTACCTATGTCACTTGATTATTAAAAGTATTTAATAGATGTAAAGAGCTATTATTTTTATTGCTATTCACTACTTGTTTCTCTTTGAAATTACCTGTTATAAGAGGTCCTTTTTAAATTTTACAGCATACCTAGGCTCAAACACAAGACTCTTCAGGCTTATTACCTCACTGTAGTCATATATGCACATAATTTGTATTTAAGCAATGGAAAGAGTGTACTGAGAGATTGTAAGAAGTTGAGAAACAGATTGCTTTTGTTATGGAATGGTAGTATAAACCAGAGCAAGTTTTCTTATTCATTTCACTCAGCTCAGCAAAAGAACAGACAGAAAGATGGGATAATGGGGCTGTTTGTTTTCCTACCTATCAGCTACTCTCAAATCTATTTCTTCTGCTTTAGTTCACAGCTTCTCTGATAACCTCCCTTTAAGTTCTCGGTGAAGGCTGCTGCATGATGCATCTCGTTTCTTTTCCTTGTGCTATTCCTTAAGTGCATAATAGACAAAATAGGCTTGTCCTGTAATTCAGCTTCATTTTCCCTCTTTTGTGTACTTATGGGACATTATTTTGAGATTTATAACCACGGTCACGATTTCCCTAGAACCACTATCATATTAGTGACTTCATTTTTCCTCCACTATAGAAGCAAATAGCCATGGGGGTGGAGAAGGAGGCTGGAGACTGAAGAAGGGACATTCTGTTAAGCAATTGCTGTGCAAATAAGGAATGGGAAAATCTATGCAATTTGCCAGCATGTAAATGTCATTTGCCCCCAGGGCAGCTTTAATGTACAAAATGAAAATGCTTCACAAAATATATATTTTAATAATGAATAAACACAAAATCCAAATGGGAGCCAGCAATATTTCTATTCTAGATTGATTTCACTGTTTAATTTGGCTTGGAAAAACTCTATATCCCCAACCAAGCACCTAATAAAGACTTTCTTTTTCAGAAATCTATCACACTCTGAAAAAGTAACTATAGAAATGAGTAGGTGTTTCTTTTTCCTCTTAAAAAATACTCTATTAAGAAGTATTATTTACCCCAAAATATAATAGGATTTAGGGGTAATTACATATCAGCTATCAGTAATCATATATTAATACTTTCCTCACAAGAAAAAAAGAAGCCAAAAAAGAAAACCATGTCTGAAATAAATGTTTAGGGTTAACTGGGAGTAGAATTGATCCTGGACTTTTACCTTTGCGCACCTGCAGTCGAAATAGTAACAATTTCATTTCTATTGCTCTTTAAAAAACATTTCACAAATAGTTAGCAAATAGCACAGTACCTTTTACATAGTAGAACTTCATAAAAAATCTGTTGTTTGTTGAATTAAGATTTTATCAGTTTTATTAGTTCTGTTTTACAAATAAGGAAATAGGTTCATCATGGTCAAGTGACTTAACTGATGAAGTCACTGTAATAAAATCTTCAACAACCAAAGAGTACTTATTATTACCTGTGAAATATTAGATAAGTTACCTTAACCTTACTGGGACTTAATTCTTCATCTATAAAGTGAGTTGGAATCTATAATTTCTTGAGTTCTGCCCTCCAAAACAATCATCCTAAAGGTTTCCATTGTGTTCTCTGTAGGAATATTTTACCCCACAAAACTTCATGTAGCTGAGTCTATTCACACTTCAAAACATGGGAGATTTGAGATCATTTGTGATGTGTAAATTCTGTTGAAGGCTCAGAATTTGACAATGGCAACATGGATCGATTAAGAGTTGGTTCTTTACTGGATAACCAGATGGAGCATTGATGAGATAATTGTCAACTTAGGATGGTGAGTTGATTACAGAATGGCTTAAAAAAAAAAAACCCACAATGGTGGGTGAATGGAGTACTGGCATGTGTTCTACCCTCTAGGATATGACTGGAGCTGGCTTTTAAAAAACTCTGCCAAGCCATCTGTCTCATATTGAAGTTGTGTCAGGACTTATTTTATTCTGAAAATTAAGGTCACATGTTAGTGTGAAGAAGGCAGTTTGCCAGTATGACCAGTGTGGCTTGAGTCATCCTTAAAAGGCCTCTGTTCACATGGTCATTTCCATGCTTCAAGTATCCAAAAGGTTTTCTATTTTCTTGGTTTATATTACTCAAGAAAGAGTAGAATGTCATCATTCAAGCTCTCTACAGTGAACTCATTTAGTTGGTATAGGGCAAATCCAATACCTTGCTTAATTTCACAAATTTAATTTAGAAGGAACTCAGTATGGAGACACTTAAAGAAACTCATTTCCTTCTATCAATAATGTAAAGAAGTGAAGATCAGACATTTTAGTTTTTCTAAGTTTTGTTTCTATGAAACAAAAGGCAAGATTACTTAGGGCAAAAGAGGCAGTGGCTCATGCTCTGCTATTGCTCTGTTTTCATTGCTACTGAATTTCTCAAACTATGAGTTCCTAGTGGGCATGGACTACATCTGTTTAACTCATCAAGTTGAAGGTGAATATTTGCACCCTACATCATTTTGATAATGGTAAGATAAGAATCAATGTGATTCTTATAATAGGTCAAAATACTATTTCATGTTCTTATAATTTAGAAACAAGATTAGTAGGAAATTAGTGGACTAGTTCCTACCTGGGGTCTTGAAGTTCCTCAGCTGAGATGGGGTATCATAAACTTCCAGCACCCAATCACCTGCTGCTTTTTCTCCCCAGCAATGGATAGTCATAAACTCCCAGTTTTTGAATCCTTCCATAGAATGATCAAATAGCCTGGAATAGAATAATTAAACATTGTTTTGTATATTAATTTAAAAAACCTATGAAGGATGCCAATAGTAATGCTCCGTCTACCTATAATCACCAGCACTCTTTACATGCAGAGACTTTCTCCACTTAAGAAATGTTACTATCATTGAAGATTAGGGGTTAATCCTCATGACATGGATAAAGGGGCTCAGGGTTAATGGTTCATGGGAAGCTTGCCAGATCAACATCAAGGAAAAATCAATGCAGTATTAAGATAACAAATGAACACAGATGAATGGTAGGCAGTCCTGGTCAATTATCTACCTCCCAGTCTCTTCCCTTCTCAATTTGATGCTTCTTCGCATGGCCAAAAATGAAAGCTCTCAGAATCATGGATGAAGAAAACATCACTCTGTTGATGGTGTGCTGAAGACTTATAAGAATTGCATCCACATTTGAGTGGAAAGAGCATTTAACTTGGAATCAGATGACCTGTGATTAAATCCTATCTCAGATACTCATTACCTTTATGACAATGAGCCAGTCATTTAACCCTTTTATACCTTAGTTTCCTTAAAAATATAATGAGAGGAGTAGACTAGATGGCCATCTAGATCTGAAGTTATGTTCCTATGATTTAAGACCTGTGACCCTATAAGAGAGAACTATCCAAATAAGGCTCTCCAGGATATTGAAGGAACAATTGTTGGCAGTGTTTGTTATTTAAAGTCATAATTTCCAGAGAAGCATAATGAAACAGGAAAATAAGTCTTGGCTATTTGTCCATGTAATTTTGAAAGAAAAAGGATGAATTCAATTTCAATTTAACAAACATTTATTATGCATTTTACATACACCAGAAACTCTGGATGCAAAAACAAATATAATACAATTGTGGCTTTAAGAAGTTTTCATTCAAGTAGAAAGACTGATTTTCCTGGATAAGGACTTTTTAATTAGATAGAATATCCTATTTCAATGAAGACTATATGCATTAGAACACTGTGTCCTGTCCTGCAGGCTAAGTCCTGGGAATATATTGGCAAATGCTTAACAAGAAGACTATATGGTTTAGAACACTTTGTATTCTATCAATGGGGGCTAAATCCTGGGAGTATGTTGGTAAATGTTTAACAAGCTCTTCTTAAAAAAAAATTACACAAGGCACACTTTAAAATTTAATCTGTATCAATATTTTTCCCATTACTTTCTTAAATATAGACAATTTAAAAAAAGAATAAGTCAAATCCCGATTTGTAGCATTTGCTACAAATTTTTAAGTTTCTAAGATACAAATATTCACTCAAAACTAAACAAACTGACTCTTAGAGTTGATTCCAACACTACTCAAATTATACCTTACCCACATATTCATGTTTTCTACTTTCTGCATTTTACTTACAACTAAATTAAATAAAAATTTCTCAGGGGAGGAAGAAGGATCTTATCTCCCTCTAAAGCAAATAGAAATAGTTTCATTTTTTAAATTTAAAAAATTAAGGTTATAACATTAAAAGGGATTTCTCTGATACATGACATGAAATTACTATGACCTAGAAAGAAAAACTCAGTAAAGCTGATGATGAAGTAGAATGAAGATTTGGAGGATCAGGCCTAAGGACTAACTTGAAGCAATGTCCAAATTTTGATAGCACAATTTGGAAACTAATTGGTAGATGGAGATTTTATTTTCCTAATAGTATTACAGTTATTGAATTATTGAAGGCCTGAGTGAAGAAGTAGAAACTTGGGTCTAAATCAGGATTCTGAATCAGGGGGCTTACTTTATGAAGTTCCTGAAATCCAACACTGACCTGGGGGAATTACTTTGGAGTTTACTACTTTGAAGTGGATTTGACTAACAAGAATTTGATAGGGCGTGAAAGAGTATATGCTTTATTTTAGAAGTCACCCCACATCGAGTAAGATTTTCTTCGAGCTTGAACTACTTCGTAGTTGTAACTCAGACACCTTTGTAAACTTCCATCCAACAACTCTTTCAGGTCATGGAGAAGTCACTCAATGCATTGAAGCAATAACTGATTGAACGCAACCTTTCCAAGTGTCTAATGTACACTCTGGGAGCAGCTGAGGTAATGGGAAAGTCTGGCTTAGTGCCTCATATCTCAAAACTACAAAGGAGACTCCTCGAGGCTGCTATAACATGCTGACCACACTTCTATTTTTGTAACTAGAGCCAAATCTTGATTATTCAGGGGTCAGTGGTCCAATCTGCAGTTTAACAGACTCCATCTTTCTCCTCTTTCAAATTTTTTCCTTCCCACCTGCCTGCCTTCATCTTAGTCATTTTGCTACACTCAAGCAACTACAAGAATTTATATTAGAGGTCTGATCCATCTAAATTCAACCTAAACCAGGTGAGAGTGGGATGGGGATGGGAAGAGAGAAAACAAAGACATTTTTAGAATTCTAACAAGCCCTTCAGACTTCCGAATGCAAACAGACTTTGTCTACCAGGTCAGGAAGCAATGAATTATATAACCCACATCATTTTGGCAGCCAGAGCTTGAATGTGGATATAAAGTAGGAGAAGTAAATTTCAGAATGTCAATATTGCTATGTATTCAAAGGTTTGATGGTAGAAAAGGTTGACATGATTTTCTTTGGTTATCTGAGGATTTAGACCTCTTGAAACTCACTCTCTCTCCCAAAACATAGGCAAGTCAGTAAGATATATATTTTATTATAATTTGGACTCTGTTATGATCTACTTTTTCCTTTATGAAATAATGCACCACAGACAAAGTAGACAGCTAGATTTTTGTTTTTTTTAAATTCAGAAAAAAAATCTCAAACATAGTAAGAAGCAAATCAATGAAAGGCCCCTCATGTTAACTATTCGAGAACCAATACTTTTTTAAGTTCAAAAAAACCAAAAATAATATATGCAATCAAATATCAAACCATTCAACATACTCCCAGGTTTTAACTATGGATTTATCAGCCTTTTGCTAAATTAAAAAAAAAAAAAAAGAATCTTCAGTTCTGAGTTTCTGTAATATGCCAAGCAAGTTTTATATCAGTGTCAGAAGACTGCAAGGATTGAGGCTGGGAGGGTGTGATCAACAGTAAAGATAACCAAGAAAGGAAGTAGGTCGAGAGATGGCCTCAAGCCAGAAAGATTTAAGGCCTGAAGTCCTGCCTCTAACATTTACCGATTGTGTGGTCCTGAACAAGTTCCTTAACTTGTCAGTGATAGTGGTGACTTTTTAAATAGAAACAGAGGTCACTAATCTGAACATAAGAATCCCTATGGGTCACATATTAACTTAGTTTGAAAATATAATGTTATCCATATTTTATTGTATTTTTATTTATTACATTAAATATTTTCCAATTGCAATTTAATCTTGTTTTGAGTTGTGGTATTTGACACTTCTGCTCTAGATAATTCTTTAAAATTGCAGAGAAAATGTCAGCTTTTACTGGTAAAAGGTTTCTTCCTTTGGGAGTTCTCTATGCTAATGAAATTATAAGCATAATCTTGTCCCTTCTCACCTTCCACCCTTTAGCCTGGGCTAAAAGGAAACAAAATTATCTTTATTTGCAGATGACATTACCCAAATTACCTTACAGGTATAGAGCTATGCCAATCAAATGTGTATTCTACATAATTAAGCAAAATAATAAAAAAAAAGTCATTTGGAAAAAATGGTCAAGTATATCAAGTGATATATTGAAAAAGGAGGATGAAGGTTGTAATTGTCAAAACCATCTAGTATTGGATTTAAAAGAAAATAGAAAATTAGGTCAATGAAACAGACCCCAGAAGCAAAACCTCTAAACATGTGCCCATGATGTTTTCTTAAATCAAAGAGCACAAACTACTAGGAACAAATGGACCAAAAATGCTGGGAAAATTGGAGAACAATACAAGGAAAACTATTTTTAGAAGAGTAGCTCACAAGGTATATAATAATACATTCCAAAATAAATTAATTATTCAAATGTAAAATGTTATATCATAAAATTAGAAAAGCATGGAAGGTTGTTATATTTTTTACATTATGAATGGGAAAAGCTTGAACTTGGGCATGGGATACAAGAGATCATAAAATAAAATAGATAATGTCAATTATATAAAATATAAAAACTTGTGCAGAAATAAAATTAATCCAGCCAATATCAGAAGAAAAGATACATAGTAGGGGAAATAATATTTTCATTAATATCTGGTAAAAGTTTGAAAGACAGAATCTATAGAAAATAGACATAAATATACAAAATCAAGAGCCATTCCTCAATAGGCTGGAGGTCAAAAGGAATGAAAAAATAGTTTTGAAAAGAAATAAAAGTCATAAATATCTACATAGAAAAAAATTCAAAATCACTAATAAATCAGATAAATGGAAATTAAAAGAATACTGTGGCAACAATCTAGCAAAAGGTCATAAAAGAAGAAAATACTCC
>JAJPUD010001724.1:318391-396788 GCA_023553655.1 Myrmecobius fasciatus | reverse complement strand
AGAGTAGGTAATGAAGAAACCAAATTATCACTCTTTGCAGATGACATGATGGTATACTTAGAGAACCCTAGAGATTCAACTAAAAAACTACTAGAAACAATTCACAACTTTGGCAAAGTTGCAGGATTCAAAATTAATCCACATAAATCATCAGCATTTTTATATATTACCAACAAAGTTCAGCAGCAGGAGATACAAAAAGAAATTCCATTCCAAATAGCAGATGATAGGATAAAATATTTGGGAATCTATCTGCCAAGGAAAAGTCAGAAACTATACGAACTAAATTACAAAACACTTTCCACACAAATAAAATCAGACCTAATCAATTGGAAAAATATTAAGTGCTCATGGGTAGGCAGAGCGAACATAATAAAAATGACAATACTACCCAAACTAATCTACTTATTTAGTGCCATACCAATCAAACTCCCAAGAAATTATTTTACAGATCTAGAAAAAATAGTAGCAAAGTTCATTTGGAAGAACAAAAGGTCAAGGATTTCCAGGGGATTAATGAAAAAAAAGGCAGATGAAGGTGGCCTTGTTCTACCAGATCTAAAACTATACTATAAAGCAGCGGTTATCAAAACCGTTTGGTACTGGATAAGAAATAGAGCAGTGGATCAATGGCATAGGATAGGTTATCAGGACACTCTAGGCAATAACTTTAACAATTTAGTGTTTGATAAACCCAAAGACCCCAGCTTTTGGGATAAGTACTCACTATTGGGCAAAAACTGCTGGGAAAATTAGAAACTAGTATGGAAGAAATTAGGGCTTGACCCATACCTAACACCACATACCAAGATAAGATCTAAATGGGTTCATGATCTAGATATAAAGAGTGATATTGTAAGAAAATTAGAGGAACGTAGTATAGTTTACCTCTCAGGCTTGTGGAGATGGAATAAATTTATGTCCAAAGAAGATCTGGAACTCCTAATTGAACACCAGATAGGTAATTTTGATTATATTAAGTTAAAAAGTTTTTGTACAAATAAAACTAATGCAGACAAGATTAGGAGGGAAGCATCAAATTGGGAAATCATCTTTACATTTAATGGTTCTGATAAAGGCCTCATTTCTAAAATATATAGAGAATTGTCTCATATAAGAATTCAAGCCACTCTTCAATAGATCAGTGGTCAAGGGATATGAACAGACAATTTTCAGATGATGAAATTAAAACCATCTCTAGTCATATGAAAAGTTGCTCCAAATCACTATTGATCAGAGAAATGCAAATTAAGATAACTCTGAGGTACCACTACACACCTGTCAGATTGGCTAAAATGACAGGAAAAGATAATGATGAATGTTGGAGGGGATGTGGGAAAACTGGGTCACTAATACATTGTTGGTAAACTGTGAATGGATCCAACCATTCTGGAGAGTAATTTGGAGCTATGTTCAAAAAGTTGTCAAACTGTGCATACCCTTTGACCTAGCAGTGTTTCTATTGGGCCTATATCCCAAAGAAATCTTAGAGGAGGGAAAGGGACCCACATGTGCAAGAATGTTTGTGGCAGCTCTTTTTGTAGTGGCTAGAAACTGGAAACTGAAGGGATGCCCATCAATTGGAGAGTGGCTGAATAAATTATGGTATAAGAATGTTATGGAATATTATTGCTCTGTAAGAAACGACCAGCAGGACGATTTCAGAGCGGCCTGGAGAGACTTGCATGAATTGATGCTGAGTGAAACAAGCAGAAGCAGGAGATCATTATACACAGCAACAACAATATTACATGATGATCAATTCTGATGCACATGGCTCTCTGCAACAAAGAATTGTCTCAAACCAGTTCCAGTTGTTCAGTGAAGAAGACCATATACACTCAGAGAGAGGGATATGAAATATGGACCACAATATAATATTTTCATGATCTCTATTGATGATTGCTTGCATTGTGTTTCCTTTCTCTGATTTTCTTTTTTTTTCTTGTAGATAGGATTTTTCTTGCACAACTTGTAAAGCATTTCAACATTATTAACATGTAGTGGACTTCCTGCCATCTAGAGGAGGGGAGGGGACTGGGGGTAAATTTTGTAATGGAAAGCTTCGTAAAGATCAATGCTGGGGAACTACCCATACATATGTTATACAAATAAAAAACTTTAATTAAAAAAAAGTTAACCTATGTAAATCAGTTACCATTACAAGTAAACTCAACGGGTCTAAAAAGTTCCTTCATCAGAAAATATTTGATTTATTTGTCAAGCAGGAAGAAAATAGCATAAGAAACAATATTTTTAAAATGTAAATTCATTTGTAAAATCCTGTGATAATGAATAGTAGTTTATAGAAGGAATCAAGTAAAATTAGTTTATAGAAAACTTGGCAATACAGCTGAGCAGTTTCATTTATGGATGAAAATAGGAGCAAAGCAAGCAAAAGTAAAATGGAAAAGATCTGAAAGATTTTTATAACTATCTTTTTTAATCTTCAATGACTATCAAACCACCTCACTTGAATTCTCATAATTCTGGATGGAAAAAATGTCACTAAGGAGAACTACAGTGAGAAAAGTAGCAAGATTCAACCAAGTACATGGAAAAGATATCTGAGTTGTTGTTGCCACAATTATAATGACTTTGAGGGATTGATTCTTAAGCTATCAGAAGGAGGAGAAAATCCTAGAGGTGTGGAAAAAAATCTTGATTCTCATTAAAACTCAAAAAAGGCAACCTAGAGAACAACAACTACTGACCTGGATATATATTTTACAATTTGCATATTTGATTTTAATGAAAGTATTTGCACATGCATCTGAAGCTTCCTAAAGGAAGATTGAAGTAGGAAAGTTTTTGCAAGCAATTTTTCACAGTAAAACACATTTTTTACCAACACACAATTTACTGCAAGATACAGAAAATACAATGTCCCATTGTTCATTTTTATTAAAAAGTAAATATTTGATGTTTCTCCATGCCTCAAAATTCAAGATTCCTTGAGAGATTACAAGGATAATCTAGTTCAATGACCTTCTAATCATGCTTTCAGACCAAGCTTAAAACACATACTCACCAGTACTATTTGCCATTGTCATGAAAGATATGTTTCATAAAATCAAAATTGCAGAGGGACTCCCTGAGGATGATTAAGTATTCCAAATTATCCTGCTTATGTGCCAGTTTCATCAAGCCCCAGGACATTGCAAAGCATATTAGAAGAAAATTCAACCTAACCATATACACAGTAAAAATCAAGGAAATGAAAAATTTTCAATTTTCCAGGTTATAAAATATAGTTAAACAGAAAATAGAGTGTTCATCTATATATCTGTATTTATATCTATATATATGAAGTTATGCCTTAACGTTTCTTTTAGATTATCTGGTTGTATTATGTATATGGAAGAATGATAAGTACAAATAAGTAGGTAGAAAAATCTTATGGGCTTATTTGGCTTCTTCCTTGATCACTCATGTACAGTAACCAACTAACAAGCATTTTGGGGGCACCTATGTGTCAGACACTATACTAAGGACTTGGGACATACAAGGACCAAAGCAAAAACAGTGCCGCACATACCATATAGGAGATAAGTGGAGGAAATGGAAGAATGAAAAAGGTTTAGAAATGAAAAACTGGAAAATCCTGAATTCCACAGCTGTTTTTTAGTTAGTGGGAAAATAAACATTACCTGGCGTACGGTATTGATCTTTTAGCATATGAACATTTTATTTGCCAAAAGGGGAAGAGAAAAGGCATTTGTCTGTGAAGAGCAGGGTTTTTTTCCCAATTCAATTCAATAAACATTTATTAAGTGCCTACCATATTCCATATATTTGTGCTAAGTACCAGGCATGCAAACAAAGAGATAGAAAGAAAAACAAAGAGACAGACAGATAGAGAGACAGAGACACACACAGAGAGTACCCTATCCTCAGAGAGCTTACAATCTAATGAGGGAAGATATCCAAAAGGAAGCTGAAAAGTGGGAGCACAGGTATTTGACTTTTGAGCATATTGCTCTGAGTCAAAAACTATCAAGATTTTTAACACTGAAAGAAAACATTCTCTCAGATAACTATACTAAGAAGACCTTTGTTTTCTCTAAAGCAGCTCATAGACAAGGCTCTGAAACAATTACAGATAGCTGTAAATAGTTCACTGTGATTCTTCACTTTATTTAAATGACTGTTTTCAAAGTTTTGAAAAATATATTCTTTCTGGATTGTGGAAATTTTTTGATATTATCTATTTTATACCTGACAAAATTGTGGGTTCAGGCTTTCCAATAAGTTAGACTGAAGTCACAACTCATGAGGAAGTCCTGATTAGAGTCAATAGAAGGAAAATGGGTGCTCAGGTATCTAGGAATGAAATAATAGCAACAACAATAAATAAAAGAAAAAGAAAATCAATTAAAGGAAAAAGAAAAAAAATTAATGATGGAAGAATATCATTTGTCCTGCACAAAAAATGATGTGTGGCAATAACTATATATACATTTGATTTCTTAAGTATTCTAACATAATTATCATGTAGTGGATATCCTGCCATCTAGGGGAGGGCTGGGGAGTAGGGGGGAAAAATTTGTAACAGAAAGCTTTGTAAGGGTTAATGTTTAGGAATTACCCATACATGTCTTTTGCAAATAAAAATTATTAATAAATAAAAAATAAAAAATAAATAAAAATAAAAAAGAATATCATTTGGAATGAACAATAATGACCAACATGTTGTTGTTTTCACTAGTATCCTTGTGACAGCAGGAGAATATTAAAAAGGTTCCTCTATATGGTGGGCTGACTCTATGTGACAGTTTGCAAAAAAAATGGATAAAACTTGCACAGGATATGCAAGCATAGATTAAGTAGTTGTGATCTACATTGTTGCTGGAAATTGAGTCAATTCAAATCCATGCTAACTGTGTGACTATAAGCAAGTCAGCCTCCCTGGATCTCAGTTTAATAACCTTGAAAATAAGAAACAAAATAGTCTTTTGTGAGACTCAAATGAGCAAATGCTGATAAAGCACTCTGTACATGACAGCTATTATCAATAAAACAAAACTGATTTAATTTATTTTTAAAGAGTATTTTATTTTTCATTAGGGGAAATGACAGTTTTTTTTCCAAGCCAAAAATTTCTTTCATTCTCTTGCTATCCAAAGGATTAGATCATCTACAACTTTGTGTGACAAAATGAAAGTCAAATAGAACTCTACCATACTCTACTTAACACTTGATATGGGCAAAATATCTGAAAATATTTCCAAAGCAATGAGAATGAGTTAAATATTCTTTGTGCCATCCTGGAGCAGTGATATGCAATAAATACAGTGAACTTTTGCACTGGCAGCTTATTTATAGGATTAACTGTCAAAATCAAGTTTGGATAAAGACTGTGCTGGAAGGAACTATTCCAATGAGGAAGAGGGAAGGAAAGCTTTGCATTTTTCATATATTGCTATAAAATTTGTAGCTTTGAAGGATGGAGGTAATAAATTGTCACTAGCCAACGAGTCAAAAGATATTACTTACAAAATTCCAATGCTAAATAACATTTTCCCTAGAAAACTCAAATTAAAAAGTTGTCCAAATGAATCTTGCCTTAGAGAGGAGCATAATGAAGAATTTCATATTTTGTTCATTGTCAGGCAGACCCTAAAATATTCTTGCCCCCATGAGATGGCAGTCTGATTCTGGACCATCCCCAGAACCATAGGTTCTAACAAGATGTCTCAAAGTAACTAACCCAGTCCAAGGGTAGACAACCTAAAAAATCCTATAGAAAAGATTTCCAAGTCAGAATTAAAGTTTACATTCAGCATTTGGCCATGTATGGGACCAGAACAAAAAGGATCATTAACCTAATTTGGAGGGTAACAAAACTTATTACTTTTCTTATCATGAAGAATTTCCATTCTTAATCTCAGGTTCCTGCATAGAAATTACTAAATCTAAGCTTCTAGAGAAGCTAAGGAAAGCCCATATTATACAAGAGAACAGTTAAGAAAACAAGTAAAAAAAATCTTATTTTTCTTACAAGATAAAGTAACACTATATCTAAATATGAAATAATTGCAGATCACTAAGGCTGATCATCAAAAAATGGAAACAATGGCAGAAGATCATACAGTAGATTTAAAGTTCATTGGCTAGAATATTCAATACTAGGATGGGACTGAGTTGATCAAAAGTACCTTAACCTCTTACTTTCTTCAGGTTAATCTACTCAATGCAGTTAAATTCATTTGTTAAATGATGACTTTGTGCTAGAAGCTGTGCTGGCATTTGGGAATGTAAATACAAATCCCAGATGCTTCCTATGCTCAAGGATTTTATAATCCATTGAGTTGTGTCCCTTACCTTCCTTTAATTTAAATATTGCAGAATGTAGTAGAAAGAGTTCTAGGACTTCAATCAGGAGATATCTGTATCTACAGATTGCTTCTGATACTAAATGTATGTAGACACATACAAGCATCTTAAACTCTCTGGGCTTCAGTTTTCTCAGTAACTTGATAATATGTAGCCCGACTCCCAGGGTTGTTGTTGGGGAAGAATTTAAGAGGATGACAATGAAGATGACCTGGATAGATAGCTGTATTTGGATTAAGGTATAGTCTAAGGCTGATTAGCAAACTGCAGGAAAGGGAGAAAAGAGAGGGAAAATAGGCTGATGTAGAAAACACACAATTAATAATAATATGAATACAAATGGGATGAACTCACCTATAAAATGTAGAAATAGCATAAGGGATTAGAAATCAGAATCAAATAATATATCATCTGCAAAAAAATACATCTGAAATATAAATATTCCCATAATTTAAAAGAGGATTTTTTTATACACAGAGCAAAAATACACACAAAAAGAGTAAAAAGAAGACTGTATATAAAACTGAGTTTTATATTTTTATATATTTTATATTTATTTTTTTATTTTGAAATATGAGATGAATTTAATGCATTACTTTCAAAAGTAGTCAATTTATACATACTTGCTTTCAAATGTCCTTCTTTTCTCTTCTATGTATTTTTAAGTATTTAAATGAGTTTTTAGCATCAGTATTGCTAACCTCCCTTTTCTCTTCACATATCCTGTATAAAAAAAATCTTGTAAAAAATATGCATAGTCAAGCAAAGCAATTCTTTCTACATGATATCTATGTCCAAAAGTTTGTGTCTATTTCTGCACTTTGAGCTATTCTCTCTTTCAGAAAGTAAGTGACATGCTTCATCATAGGTTCTTTGGAGATGTGGTTATATATTCCATTGATGAGAGTTCTTAAATCTTTAAGTTTTTAAGTTTACATTGTTGCCCTTGTATAAATTGCTCTCCCTGTTCTGCTTACTTAACTGAATCAATTTATACTGCCCAGCATCCTTTTCAATTTTCTCTTTCCTGATTTCTTACAGTAAATAATATTCTATTACATTCCATATATTCACATACAACAATTTGTTCAGCCATTCCCTTAATTTACTGATATCCCTTTAGATTCTACATCTTTGCATTCCCCACCTTTTAACCCTTTCCCCTTCTGCATCAGAAAATTTGTTTTCTTTGTGGCTATTCCCCCACATTATTAACTTCCCTCTTAAATGCCCTAAACATTGTTTCCCTTTTAAGTATTTTTACACCAAACCATTTTACATATATTTTCTACTATTTTTTATCTTTTAGATAATATTGAGGCTTATATCATATCCATTCCTCCCACTCTTTCATCAACATGTGTATTCTTGTGAGTCCCAAATATGAGAAAGGGTATGTTCCACTCCCTTTCTTTCTCCTTTCTGCACTTACTCTACCTTTTCTTTCCCTTCTTAAAAACTTCAGAAAAGAAAAAAATCTACTCTCAAACCCTTTTTTTTCTTACTTAACTCTTTCCATGCTCTTTGAAGACATGAAGGTTCTAAAGGGAAATTTGTTTCTTTCTATTAGAAAGCTAGCATTATATCATCATGTATTCCTTCTCAGTTGCTCAAATAAATTTATATCTCTAGGTTTTTCTTAATTCTGATGTTTGTCAGAATTCCTGCTTAGCTCTAGCATTTTCATCAAAAATTCTTTAAAGTCCATAAAAATTCTCTATTCCATTAAATGTCTGATTTTTTCCCTCCTATAAAATGATATTCACCTTTTCGGTATAATTTATTCTTGGTGGAAGCCTCTATCTTCTTTCTTTTTTAAATATTGCATTCCAAGATCTCTCATCCCCAGTAAGAAAGAGAGAGGACAATCAAATTGCCAACCTCAAAAAGGGTAAAAGAACTCACAACAATTAAATAGGACATGAAGAAAATTATTTTGACTAATAATATGCCTACAAAAATTATTTAAATGAAATGAATGTTTACCCCCCAAAATTAGTCATTTTAACAAAATGAGAAATAGAAAATTTAAATAACCTGACATCTGAAAAATAAGTTGGACAAGCTTTCAAAGAACTCAAAAAGGAAAAAAATTAAAAGTTTAAGTAGTTGTATAAGTGAATTCTATCAGATACTTCAAGAATAATTAATTGTTATCAATTCTTTTTTTAAAAAAAGTTTATGGATCTCATAAAAAACTCATAGAAGATAGATAAACTGCCTTTTAGTTCTACATTTATGATTCTTCAGTGCTATGAAATAACCAAACAGCAGCTCAGATACTACACTAGTACTCACCAAAAGTTTAGAGAACCAAAAAGAAGTCTCACTGAGTTGACCTATAGGACAGATTTATGGGAGGACATGAATAAAATGACCTGGGATAAAAGGGCATGGATGGGTTCCTATTTGCAAACTGGCAGAAGTGTTTACATAAATAAGCTCACAAATCTTTCAAATATCTAAGGGGGTATCCTCTCTTAAACCATTAGAAAACAATTCTTCCAACACATTTCTATGCCAGTGGGAGATAAGGGAACAAATTTCCTTGAAGAAAATTCATTCTCTGGAGACACTAGAGAAAGTATAGCATAGAACCTGCTTGTTATTCCTCATAGATAATACTCCATCTTACATCTCTTTGACTTTAAATTATGTTTCCCATTCCTGAAATATTCTCCTAACCTTCTTCATCTCAACTTCTCAGATTTCTTGGTTTCCTTAAAGACTCAGCTCAAAGACCACCATCTTCAGGAAGCATCTCAGTATGCCTCTTCTACCCCAAGTTACCTTCTATTTATTCTTGTATATATCTTGTCTATTTCTGTACATGTCATCTCACCCATTAGAATGAAAATCCCTGGGAAGCAGGTTTCCTTGTTTTTATTTTTTTATTTTATTTAATTTTATTTTTATTTTATTTAATTTTTTTTATTTTATTTAATTTTTTTTATTTAATATCCTCAATTATAGTAAGTACTTTATGTGTATTTGTTGACTCACTGATAGATGATTCATTGTGTTGCTACTGAGTCACCACTTTTCCAAAGAGTTCCTTACCTCCTAATTCAAATCCAAGAGACCATCAAGGACTACTTCATTTTTGTCTTTGTATCCACACCTTACTTTACCAGCCTGACCCTCCAAAGCCTTGTATATGGTAGACACATACTGAATGTGAGTCAAATTGAATGGCCCTAGAAGGAAGAACCAGGAACAATGGATGGAAGTAGTGAAGAGGAAAATTAGGGTTGACAAAGTGAAAAGCCTCCTAAGAAATGGCCAAAAGTAGAATAGGCTGCCTCAAGCTACTTCCAGGTATGATATATTGGAAATTCCTTTACTGTGTATTTTGCACTAAACCACTGAAATTCTAAATTGCTAAATCCTAAAAATTCTAAATCTCTAAAATTCTAGAATTTTTTTTAAATTTCCAGAATCAAAGGAATTGAACAACTCTCCATACAGTGTTGTCTCACTCATGCTTTGTGGAAGACTTACAGGAAGAATCACCTAGAACTGCTATTAAAACAACTCTCAGGGTGGCTCTTTGTTTCCTCAGCTGTGCTTCAGCAATGCTCTGCCCTAAGCTGTTACTTTAGCTCAACCTCTACTATGTATAGCCCCAACTTACTTTGCTGCCATCTTCCTCTGTTTATTTTCTCTTATTTTTAGTCAGTCTTTTTAGCTTTAGACTTCTTTGTCTATATGACCAAGAGAATAATTGTTTAAGACTCTTTTAGATTCAAATCACCAAGGCTACAGACCCTCAAATAAGGACTTTATTTTCATAAAGTATGACATAATAGGAAAGGAAAAAGAAAACCTATTCACAAAACATATATCCAAATGAAATTTATTGAAAGATATTCTTCGTATAGTCATATACATCCAGAGAGAGGCCTGTGGGAACTGAGTGTGAATCACAACACCGCATTTTAACACTTTCTGTGAATATTTCCATGCATTTTGTTTTCCTTCTTAGGTTGTTTTTTCTTCTTTTCTTTCTAGATCTGATGTTTCTTGTGCAGTAAGATAACTGTATAGATATGTATACATGTATTGTATTTGTCATATAATTTATCCTATTTAGCATGTATTAGATTACCTGTCTTCTAGGGGTGGGGGTGGGGGGAAGGAGGGGAAAAGCTTGGGAAAAAAAAAGTTTTTGCAAAGGTCAATGTAGAAAAATCACTCATATGTTTTGTAAATAAAAAGCTTTATTTTAAAAAAAAAATTTAAATGAAAAAAAAGAAAGATATTCTTCGTAACCTTCTGAAGACTTAGGAAAACTAAAAGCAGTAAATACTATAAATTATTAAATCTATATCTCCATATAGGCTATTACCTGCTCTTTGGACAACTACTGATCAAATCTAATGAGCTTATTAGTAGGGTAGCAACAAGAATAACATGCCAACTTCCTCATTTTTACAGGAAAAATTCCCTTTATGATACGTCAGTAATGCTTCACTATTTTTTTCTCATTTTCCAGGGATTCTAGGACAGAGGTTGGCTGGAAGCAAAGTGGTATTATCTTCACTTCTAGTTCTACTTTTTTTAAAAAATCATTAATGTTACTAACTGATTGAGAGCAAAGGAAAGAGGAAAGTATGAAGAATAAAATCTGTGTCATCTGATGGCTGACTTTCCAGCTTCATTGAGTCTGTTCTCTCAAGTGAACATCATAAGGGGCTTCATACAAAACAAGGAATAAAAATGTCCTTAAGATTGTTCATGGTCTAGATTTCTAACTTAATTCCTAAATCTCTTGAGCTAGTCTTCAGATTCTTAGGTATGACATAGATGGGTTTAAGCAAGTTAACCTTCACTCAGAACTTGCTTAGAAGTACACATAATAGAGTATCTTGATATTATAAGATCAGCCAACACTCAGTTACTAGAATCTATAATAACTCCTGAAATGTTGTCCTCCTGCCAGTTTCATCTATTGCTCGTGTTATTTTATATGGCTCATTTGTGTCCTTTGCTAAGCTTTCTGCAAGCTTATTTTTATTTCCACTGATTTTGGCTGTTTTGTGAAATGATGTTTATAATATTCCAGTCTTTCTACAGCTTTTCTCCAAAAGCTCTAGAAAGCTCTGAAATATTTAAAAAATGTGTACAGATTCTAAATCTATATTGTTCTTGTTTGTCATTTCTCTCTGTAAGATCATATATCTACTAGGAAAGGTTATTTCTAGACTATTTAGATTCTTTAGTCCACTATATTATTTTGGTTAAACTTCTGCAAGAAACTGTGATAGCTAAGATCAACCATTTTTATTTTTTCCATTTGCCCCTTTTTTCTTGCATTGATGAATTGTTGATTAATATCAGATCAATTCTGTTGCAATTGTGCCTATCCTGGTCCTTAAAGACATGAGAGGAACTCAAAGGGGATTTACAAAAAAGAACCAGATCAACCAGTCCCATAAGGTCTTTGATTTTAGAGTACCTAATAGGCAGAGTAATCTAATAGATAAAAAGCTGGCCTTATACCCTGAAAGATCTAAGTTCAGTTTTTGTTCCTGAAACATCATGACAATGTGGTCTTGTTTAAGTCATTTCACTTTTCAATGACATTGGTAGTTCTCTAGGAATATAAATTGAAGAGAAGATGCTAGCCTGAGCTGGGACAGCAGTTCCCCTTAAAATGACAGATGCAATACCTATCCCTATTCCTATTCCTCTAGAAAGTGATTTCTCACTTTTAGGATTATCAAAATAAACTTTTCATAGGTTATTTAAAGAAAATTTTCAAGATTTAGACTTTGTTTATAAAGTTATATATCCACATGAATTTTCTAGGAACAGTTGAGAGGCACAGTGAATGAAGCATGAAACCTCAAATCAGAAAGACTTAAACTGAAATCTGGCCTCAGATATTCATTTTAGCAAAGATACTTAATGTCTGTTTGCCTCAGTTTCCTCATTAGTAAAATGAAAATAACAATAGCACCTGCCTTCCCAGGTTGTTATGTGGATGAAATTAAGAAAATATTTGTAATTTCACTTAACACAATGCCTAACACATATTAGATGATAAATAAAAATCAGTTGTTGTTGTTGTTGTTGTTGTTGTTGTTGTTGTTATTGTTGTTATAAATTAAGTTCTCATGTGGTATGAATATCTTTGGAAACTCACCCATCACACCCCTTGAAAGAAGAAGAAGAATGGACATGCCTGAATATTTGCTCTTTCCCTCATCTATTTTCAGGTGGGACATTAGACTAGAATTATATCCAGCAATGAGGTGGTAAATATTTAACAACCATCCTCCTCTAAAAAAAAGTATAAACTTAAATGTGTGTCAAAAATGACAAACTTTTCAATTTTAATCTGCTTTATTAACATTTTCTCCATCACTTTCTTAAGTCCAGACAATCAATAAAACAATAAATCAAGTCCTTATTTGTAGAATTTGCTGATTTCTGAGTTGGAAATGTTAACATTGAAAATTTAACAATGAGACAGTGTGAACTGGCTCCAGAATACTTCAAATCATGTCATTTCTAAATAGATTTTTAAGACCACCCCCCTCATTTAATATTGCTGATCTAGGGATAAGAGTGTGATTCAGAACAAAAATTGCTTCCCTGATTGTTCTTTAAGGGAAGAGAAATTCTTAGTTTATAATCTGCAGCATAATTCTTTCCTACAAAATTCTATTACAAAAAAGACTATCAAAAATAGTGAGTACCAAGCAAAATAGCAAGCAGAAATTGCATAAACTCTACAGATTAGGATATATCAAGAAATATACAAGATTGAATGAGTTTATTTTTATGGGAAAGAGATTAAAACCTCAGTTCAAAGTAGGAAAGAGACTCACATTTCACCCAAGGATAAATTCTCCAAAAGGTCTAGAAAGGCAATTGGGAAACATGTTAGGAAGCCAGATTTCCCGACATGTCTGAAATCTTTTCAAATCTTTCCTACCATTATTATAATTTTATCTCACAAGAGGAAACAGAGGCAATGAAGGAAGAAAGGAAAAGATACAACCAAGTTGTAGTTGTCAAAATGAGATTTGGATACAATTTTAACTAATAGTTAGAGCCTGTGGGTGATGGTTTTCAGAAGATAGTAAGATGAGAAAGGTGACTTTCAGTGATGATACATCCAGCTCCACCAAGAGCTCTATCATTTCTATTTCATTCTTTCAGGTACCTGACTTGCAGTTTTTACCAGAGCATCTTGTTGGTGAATCTAAAGACCATGATACTTATAGGAATTTTCATCCAAGTGAGTCTATTTGGTCTTCCATTTCTAAAGTCATACCCAAGGAGACAACAACAAATCAAATAGAGAGTACAAGCCTGGGTAGGAATGTTTTCAGAAAAAGCCAGGAAGGGTGGCATATAATGTACCATCTGGACTAGCTCTCTAAAGGATCTTGGTACCAGCTCGAGCCCTTGGTCTTAGAAGAGGAGTGATGAGTCAGGGACCCACTTGGATGGTCAAATATGACATCCATTTATTTCAAATTCTCTCAGTCTTAAATACCTTAGTACAATTACATCACTACAGCACACTGAGCATGTGCTAATTATAAGCACCTTGCTCATTATTCTGTAAATGCCTCTTTACTGTAAGTATCTCTTCTTCAAGTAGAACACAAGTTATCATGATCCCCTGACTTCTCAGGAAGGCTGAGACACTCCTAAGGGGATATGAGAGTGGAACCAGACATTATCAGCAGGTTTCCTCTGGGTTGAAGGGTTTATATACCTCACTGAGAGTTCCCCCACTGTCTGTGGCCCTCTATAATACAATATCTAAAGAAGAGACAGTCTGACACAACTGGAGTCTCTCTGTGAACCATAAATGTTTTGGATTGTTGTATTACTTAAATGTCTTTTTTGTTACATACCTTTTGTTTAACTTGATGTTGATTTTTAATCTTGTTCTCACCAGTTGGATGATCTAATTGAACATTGGCAGACATTTTCATATGTTTCATTTCTAATACAGTCCATATGAATTTAATGAGGACCATTAGTACTAAGTGCTAATGTTATTTTGGATGCTTCAGATATTACACAAGGAAAATACAAGGAAAGCATTTACACAAGAACTTCATCATTTAACTATGAAGAAAAAATTATTTTTAAATACCTTTTGGGGTTTTTTCTGAATACATGCAAAGATAGTTTTCAACCTTCACTTTGCAAAATCTTGTGTTCCATATTTTCCCCCTCCTTACCCTCTATCTCCTCTCATAAACAGCAAGCAATCCAATACAGGTTAAACATGTGCAATTCTTCTAAACATAATTCCATATTAATCATGCTGTGAAAAAAAAGCATGATAGAGAAAAAACTTAACAAGAACAAGAACAAATAAAAATACTATGTTTTTATCTACATTCAGTCTCCATAGTTCTCTCTGCATGTGGATGGCTCTTTTCATCACAAGTCTATTGAAACTGTCTTAAATATCTCATTGTTGAAAAAAGCCAAGTTGATCATCACATAATCTTGTTATTGCTCTGTACAATAAGACTTTCTAGGCTTTTCTGAAATCAGTCTATCATTTCTTAAAGAACAATAATATTCCATTACATTCTTTTACCATAACTTATTAAGCCATTCCCCAATTGATGGGCATCCATTCATTTTCCAGTTCCTTGCCACCACAAAAAGAGCTGATATGGTGCTTTTCCCTTATTTATGATCTCTTTGGCATACAGACCCAATAGAGATATTGATGGATCAAAGGGTATGCACAGTTTGATAGTCATTTGGACATAGTTCCAAATTGTTCTTCAGAATGTTTGTATCAGTTCACAACTCCAACAATAATGCATTAATGTTCCAGTTTTGTGACATCCCTTCCAACATTTGTCATTATCTTTTCCTGTCATCTTAGCCAATCTGAGATGTAAGAAGTGGTATCTGAGAGTTGTCTCAATTTGCATTTCTCTAGTAAATTGTGAACTTTTTCCCATATGACTAGAAATGGCTTTAATTTCATCTTCTGAAAACTGCCTGTTCATATCCTCTGACTATTTATTTGTGGAATGATTTATATTCTTATAAATGGAGTCAATTCTCTATATATTTTATAAATGAGACCTTTATCTGAGACACTGGATGTAAAAAAATTTTCCTCCCTTACTGCTTCCCTTCTAATCTTGGCTGCATTGGTTATGTTTGCACAAAAACCTTTTAATTTAATATAATCAAAATTGTTTTTTGCATTTTATAATGTTCTTTAGTTCTTTTTTATCATAAATCTCTTTCTTTTCCACATATTTGAGGGGTAGACTATCCCTTGTTCACCTGATTTGCTTTTAGCATCACCCTTTATGTCTAAATCAAAAACACATTTTGACTTTATCTTGGTATAAAGTGTTAGATGTTGGTCAATGCCTAATTTCTGCCATACTCTTTTCTAGTTTCTCAGCATTTCTTTTCAAAAAGTGAGTTCTTGTCCTAGAAGCTGGAGTCTTTCAGTTTATCAAATATTAGATTATTATAGTTGTTGACTACTGTGTCTTGTGAACCTATTTCACTGATCCACTACTCTATTTCTTAGCCTTTATCAAGTGATTTTGATGATCACTGCTTTATAATAGAGTTTTAGGTCTGGTAGGCTACCTTCCTTTGCATATTTTTTTCATTAATTCCCTTGAAATTCTTTTTTTTTTCTTTTAGATGAATGTTGTTATTTTTTCTTACTTTATACAGTAATTTCTTGGCAAATTGGTATGGCATTGAATGATTAATTTAGGTAGAATTGTCATTTTTATTATATAATATTATTAAATTGGCCTACCTATGAACATTTGATATTTTTTCAATTATTTAATTTCTGACTTTTTCTTGGCAGGTAGACTCCCAAATATTTTATATTATCTGCAGTTATTTTAATGGAATTTCTCTTTCTAACTTTTGCTGCTGGACTTTGTTGGTAGCATATAGAAATGCCAATGATTTATATGGGTTTGTTTTATATCCTGCTTTGCTAAATTTGTTGATTGTTTCTAGTAGATTTTTAGTTGATTTTCTGGGATTCTCTAACTATACCATATGTCATCTGCAAAGAGTAATAATTTTGTTTCCTCATTACTTACTCTAATTCCTTCAATTTCTTTTTCTTCTCTTATTGCTAAAGCTAACATTTCTATTACTGGATATTGAATAATAGTGGTGATAATGGACAACTCTGGTTCATCCCAGATCTTACTGGGAATGATTCTCATTTATCTCCATCATATATAATGCTTGCTAATGGTTTTAGATAGATACTACTTATCATTTTAAGGAAAAATCCATTTATTCCTACACTTTTTAGTGTTTTTCAATAGGAATGGGTGTTGTATTTTGTCAAATGCTTTTTCTGAATCAATTGAGATAATCATATAATTTCTGTTAGTTTGGTTATTGATATAGTCAATTATGCAGATAGTTTTTCTTATTTTGAACCAGCCCTGCATTACCGGTATAAAGCCCACATCAGTATATCCTGTAATCAATAAATTGCACCAATATTTATTAGGGCAATTGGTCTATAATTGTCATTCTCTGTTTTGGCCCTTCCTGGTCTAGGTATTAGCATCATATTTGTGTCATAAAAGAAATTTGATAGGATTCTTTCTTTTCTTGTTTTTCTGAATAAGTAGTATAGTATTGAAATTAATTGTTCTTTAAATGTTTGGTAGAATTAACATGTAACTCCATCTGGCCCTGGAGATTTTTTCTAAGACAGTTCATTAATTGCTTGTTCAATTTCTTTTTCTAAAATAAGACTAATTAAGTAATTTATTTCCTTATATGTTAATCTGGACAATTTATATTTTCTGAGTATTCATCCATTTCACTTAGACTGTTAGACTTATTGGCAAACAATTGGGCAATGTGGCTCCTAATTATTGATTTAATTTCCATTTCAATGGTGATAAGTTCACCTTTTTCATTTCTTATACTGGTAGGCTAGTTTTCTTCTTTCCTTTTTCTAATCAAATTAACCCAAAGGTTTATCTACTTTGTTGGTTTTTTCATGAATCTAACTCTGAGTTCTGTTTATTAGTTCAATAGTTTTCTAACTTTCAATTTAACTAATCTGTCTTTTGATTTTCAGAATTTATAATTTGGTATTTAATTTGGGGGGGTTTAATTTGCTCTTTTTCTAGCTTTTTTAGTTGAATGTCCAATTCATTGATCTTCTCTTTCCCTATTTTATTCAAGGAAGCATCTAGTGATTTGAAATTCCCCCTAAGAACTGATTTGGCTACATCCCATATGTAAGTCTTAGTATGTTGTCTCATTATTGTCATTCTAAGAATTTATCAAGTATTTATTATATTTCAAGTATTTTATCAATTTATCAAGTATTTCTATGATTTGTTCTTTGACCCACTCATTCTATAGGATTAAATTATTTAGTTTCCAATTAATTTTTGGTCTATTTTTTCATGGCACTGTATTACATGTAATTTTTATTGCTCATGATTTGAAAAGGCTGCATTTACTATATCTGCCTTTTCTTTGTTTTTAGTTTTTTATTTTCAAAATATTTGCATAGATAACTTTCAACATTCATCCTTGCAAAGCCTGGTATTCCAAATTTTTTCTACCTCTCTTAGATACCAAGTAATCCAATATGTGTTAAACATGTGCAATTCTTCTATCCATACCTGCACAATTTTCATGCTGGATAAGAAGAATCAGATCAAAAAGGGAAAAAATGAGAAAGAAAACAAAAAGCAAGCAAATAACAAAAAAGTGAAAATACTATGTTGTGGTCCACATTCAGTCCCACAATCCTCTTTCTGGATGTAGATGGCTCTCTCCATCACAAGTCTATTGGAATTGGTGTGAATCACCTTATTTTGAAAAGAACCCACGTCCATCAGAATTGATCATCATATAATCTTGTTGCTGTGTATAATGTTCTCTTGGTTCTACTCACTTCACTTAGCATCAGTTAATGTAAATCTCTTCAGGCCTTTCTGAACTCATCCTGCTGATCATTTCTTATAGAACAATAATATTCCATAATATTTACATACAATAACTTATTCAGCCATTCTCCAACTGATGGTCATCCACTTAGTTTCCAGTTCCTTGCCACTACTAAAAGGGCTCCTGTAAGTATTTGTACATGTGGGTTCTTTTTCCTTTTTATGATCTTTTTGGGATACAGGCCCAGTAGAGACACTGCTGGATCAAAAGGTATGTATAGTTTGATAGTCCTTTGGACATAGTTCCATATTGCTCTCCAGAATGGTTGAATCAGTTTACAACTCCACCAACAATGTATTAAGGTCCCATCTTTTCCCATATTCCCTCCAACATTTTTCATTATCTTTTCCTGTCTTCTTAATAAATCTGAGAGGTATGTAGTGGTACCTCAAAGTTATCTTATTTTGCATTTCTCTGATCAATAGTAATTTAAAGCATTTTTTCACATGACTAGAAATGGTTTCAATTTCTTCATCAGAAAATTGTCTGTTCATATCCTTTGATCCAATTGATCAATTGGAGAATAGTTTGTATTCAAATAAGTTTCTTCTAAACAACATATTGTAAAATTCTGGCTTTTAATCCAGTCAGCAATCTATTTTGATTTTATGGAAGAGTTCATCCTCTTAACATTCACAATTAAGATTACTAATTCGGTATTTCCCACCATACCATTTTTCCCAAGTTATACTTTTCTCTCTCCTTTCACTCTTTCCCGCCTCACCAGTGTATTGCTTATGACCACCATCTCCCTCAATCTGTCCTGCTTTTTCATCCTCCTCTCTTTCTTATCCCTATTCTCTTTTACTTCTGTTCTCCCTTCTATTAATCTCCCCTTTTCCTTTCCCTCTTTCCCTTCTACCACCCTAGAGGGTAAGAAAAAATTCTATATGAAACTAAGTATGCATTTTTCCCTCTTTGACTCAAATCTGATGAGGTTAAGGTTCAAACAATGCTCATCCTCTTCACTTTTTCCCCTCAATTATAATAGGCTATTGGGGGCAGCTAGGTGGTACAGTGGATAAAGCACCAGCCCTGAAGTCAGGAGGACCTGAGTTCATATCTGGTCTCAGACACTTAACACTTTCCAGCTGTGTGACCCTGGGCAAGTCATTTAACCCCAATAGCCTCAGCAAAAAAAAACAAAAACAAAAACAAAAAAAAAAAAAACAAGCAAACAAACTATAATGGGCCTTTTATACCCTTTCTAACTGTCCTGACCTTTGTCAGTTCTCAAGAATTATACATATCTTCTTCCCATATAGGGATTAATTTTTTAAAAAAACATTTTTCTTCCATTTACCTGTTTATGCTTCTCTTGAGTCTTGTATTTAAAGATCAAATTTTCTGTTCAGCTCTGATCTTTTCATCAGAAATGATTCAAAATCTCCTATTTTATTGAATGTCCATCTTTCCCCTGAAGAATAACACAATTTTGCTAGGTAGTTGATTCTTGGTTGTAGTCCAAACTCCTTTCCCTTCCAGAATATCATATTGCAAGCCCTCTGACCCTTTAATGTAGAAGCTAATAAGTTTTGGGTCATCCTGATTTTGGTTTGAATTTTTGATATATGAGTTGTTTTTTCTGGTTGCTTGCAGTATTTTCTCCTTGATCTGTTAATTCTGAAATTTAAATATTCCTTGGAGTTTTCAAGTTTGGGTCTCTTTCAGGAGGTGATTGGGGGTTTCTTTCAATGACTATTTTATCCTCTAGTTCTAGGAAATCAGGACAGTTTTTCTTGATGATTTATTGAAAGATGATGTCTAGGCTCTTTTTTTTTCATTCTGACTTTGAGACAATCCAATAATTCTTAGATTCTCTCTCCTGGATCTATTTTCCAGGTGAGTTGTTTTTCCGATGAGGTATTTTACATTTTATTCTATTTTCTCAATTTTTTAAAATTTTGTTTTAACTGATTCTTGATTTCCCTTTGTGTTATTCATTTCCATTTATCCAATTCTAATTTTTAATGAATAATTTTCTTCAGTAGTCTTTTTACCTCCTTTTGCCCTTGGCCAATTGTAGTTTTTTTTTAATTAAAGATTTTTATTTGTATAACATATGTATGGGTAGTTCCCCAACATTGATCTTTACAAAGCTTTCCATTACAAATTTTACCCCCAGTCCCCTCCCCTCCCCTAGATGGCAGGAAGTCCACTACATGCTAATAATGTTGAAATGCTTGAGAAGTTATGCAAGAAAAATCCTATCTACAAGAAAAAAAAAAGAATCCGAGAAAGGCAACACAATGCAAACAAATGTCAATAGAGATCATGAAAATGTTATGTTGTGGTCCATATTTCATTTCCTTCTCTCTGGGTGTATATGGTTTTCTTCAGTGAACAATTGGAACTGGTTTGAGACAATTCTTTGTTGCAGAGAGCCATGTCCATCAGAATTGATCATCATGTAATGCTGTTGTTGCTGTGTATGATGATCTCCTGGTTCTGCTCGTTTCACTCAGCATCAGTTCATGCAAGTCTCTCCAGGCCTCTCTGAAATCGTCCTGCTGGTCGTTTCTTACAGAGCAATAATATTCCATAACATTCATATACCATAATTTATTCAGCCACTCTCCAATTGATGGGCATCCCTTCAGTTTCCAGTTTCTAGCCACCACAAAAAGGGCCGCTACAAACATTCTTGCACATGTGGGGCCCTTTCCCTCCTCTAAGATCTCTTTGGGATATAGGCCCAGTAGAAACACTGCTGGGTCAAAAGGTATGCACAGTTTGACAACTTTTTGGGCATAGTTCCAGGCCAATTGTAGTTTTAAAGGAGTTGTTTTGTTTAGTGGATTTTTTCCTCATTTTGCTAATTCTATTTTTTAAGTTGTTTTCTTCAATAAATTTCTATGCTTCCTTTTCTAAGATGTTGACTTTTCCCCAAAAATTTTCATAGCTCTCCTGTGATGTTCTCATTTCTTTCCCCCATTTTTCTTCTCTCTTTAAGACTCTTCTTTTTGAACTCTTCCAAGGAGTCTTTTGAACAGGAGACCAGTTTATATCCCTCTTTAAGGCTGCATTTAAAGGCATTTTGACTTTGTTGTCCTCTTCTAGGTTTATGTTCTCTTCTTTCCTGTTTTCATATGAGCTCTGTATAGTCAGAAATATTTTTGCTTTTTTGCTCATTTTAAAGGTTGATGTCTTCTCTTAGGACATGGAGGAGATTGTCCAAAACTCCCTTTGCAGGGAGACAAGGACTTCCCACTGTTGGCCAGTGGTGCTGTAGGCTTCCCCCTTTTTGCTAGCTGGGCCTGGTCAAGTCCCACTTGTTATACTGGGGTTCAGGGACTAACAATTCATCTTTTGTAGTTATGTTGGAGTTCTTACAGTTGGTCTGCTGATCTACTGACATTCTGAATCAAGACAGAATAGCCAATGCTGCTTTATATTGGCTAGGAGCTTCCTGCTAGATCCCTCACTTAGGGCCTCCCTGCACAGGGCCTGAACTAGGTCATGTTCCTTTCTGTCCAATTGAGACAGGTCTTTCCTGAAGATATTTTACACTCCAAAATCCATTCAGAGGCTTAATCTGGTGTGCATTCTGAGGGAAGTTTTGGAGAGCTCAGGCAACATCCTGTCTTTACTCTCTAACATCTTGTGGGTGGAGAGATTTTTTTTACTTTTAAAAAAGCCTCTAGAAAAAGGGAAAATATATCATGATTCAAAAATTGTTCTGTCTCATGAATCCTTCAATATAAAATGCAAAGAGTATCTACTGAATAATTTTCTATTCTCTTAAGACATATCAGAATTTAGAAAAAAAAACATTTCTTTAGGTAAGCAAGATGGAGTATTTTTTATCATTCAAAGATGAAAGTGAAATCTCTAGGCAAAAGTCAAACCAACATAATTTTTTTTCAGAAGAGGTCACAAATAATTTATATATATATAGGCATATAAGTGTTATATGTGTGCATATACATATAAAATACATAAATACATGATATGCATAGAATACTATATAAATAATTCCTAATAACAAATAGTTATTAATTTTTATTAAAGTTTTTTATTTGTATAACATATGTATGGGTAGTTCCTCAGCATTGATCTTTACAAAGCTTTCCATTACAAATTTTACCCCCAGTCCTCTCCCCTCCCCTAGATGGCAGGAAGTCCACTACATGTTAATAATGTTGAAATACTTGACAAGTTGTGCAAGAAAAATCCAATCTACAAGAAAAAAAAAAGAAAATCAGAGAAAGGAAACACAATACAAGCAAACATCAATAGAGAGCATGAAAACGTTATGTTGTGGTCCACATTTCATATACCTCTCTCAGGGTGTATATGGCTTTCTTCACTGAACAATTGGAACTAGTTTGAGACAATTCTTTGTTGCAGAGAGCCATGTCAATCAGAGTTGATCATCGTGTATTATTGTTGTTGCTGTGTATAATGATCTCCTGGTTCTGCTCGTTTCACTCAGCATCAGTTCATGCAAGTCTCTCCAGGCCTCTCTGAAATCGTCCTGCTGGTCGTTTCTTACAGAGCAATAATATTCCATAATATTCATATACCATAATTTATTCAGCCACTCTCCAATTGATGGGCATCCATTCAGTTTCCAGTTTCTAGCCACTACAAAAAGAGCTGCCACAAACATTCTTGCACATGTGGGGCCCTTTCCTTCTTTTATGATTTCTTTGGGATATAAGCCCAATAGAAACTGCTGGGTCAAAGGGTATGCACAGTTTGATAACTTTTTGAGCATAGCTCCAAATTGCTCTCCAGAATGGTTGGATCCGTTCACAGCTCCACCAACAATGCATCAGTGTCCCAGTCTTCCCACATCCCTTCCAACATTCATCTTTATCTTTTCCTGTCATTTTAGCCAATCTGACAGGTGTGTAGTGGTACCTCAGAGTTATCTTAATTTGCATTTCTCTGATCAATAGTGATTTGGAGCAACTTTTCATATGACTAGAGATGGTTTTAATTTCATCATCTGAAAATTGTCTGTTCATATCCCTTGACCACTTATCTATTGAAGAGTGGCTTGAATTCTTATATATATGAGACAATTCTCTATATATTTTAGAAATGAGGCCTTTATCAGAACCATTAAATGTAAAGATGATTTCCCAATTTGATGCTTCCCTCCTAATCTTGTCTGCATTAGTTTTGTTCATACACAAAACTTTTTAACTTAATATAATCAAAACTATCTATCTGGCGTTCAATTAAGAGTTCCAGATCTTCTTTGGACATAAATTTATTCCGTCTCCACAGGTCTGAGAGGTAAACTATACTACGTTCCTCTAATTTGCTTACAATATCACTCTTTATATCTAGATCATGAACCCATTTAGATCTTATCTTGGTATGTGGATAGTTATTAAATTTAATGGAGAACAAGAGAGTCAAACCAGAAATACAACTATAGGATCCCAAACATTTTCTCCAAAATGAACGTACCTTGATCCTTTGAAAAAGGTTTTAAAAATGACTTTTCCATCCTTTCTTACTCTTTTTTCCTTTGCTCTTCACCCTTCTCCTCCAGGATTGTGAATCAGAGTCTGGGATTCAAATCTAGGTCCTGACACCTCTGGGCCCATATAACCACGGACATGTAAAATTATCCCTTCTGAACGTCAGTTTTCTTGCGTGTAAAATGAGGATTTAGATCAGATAACCTCTAAAATCCCTTCAAATTGTAAATTTATAATAATATGACTTTCCTGTCCCCTTCCCTTTCCTCTCTATTAACCAAAGATGTTGTCCCAGAAACTGCCTTCTGAATAGTAGTGTAAATTGGTAAGAGCAAGGGAAACCTAATGAAACCAAAAAATAATTACTCGGAATGGAATTCCAAATAGATGCTGGGATTAAAATTCCTACTGTTGACTAACTGGGCTTTTTAAACTTAGGAATCTTATTAATTTGATATGTGTGAGGTGATACTTTGAAGATGTTTAACTTTGTATTTACAAAGAATACTTTGTATTCTTGTAAAGTCTGATGAAGATTTACAGGGAAATATATTGTCATGAAGTACAATTTAGATGATAATCATAATGTGAGGAAAGGAAGAAGTGTTTATTAATCATTTACTATACTTCAGGCACTATACTAAGTGCTTTACAATTTCCATCTCATTTGATCCTCACAACAAACCTGATAGATGAGTGCTTTACTATCCCCATTTTACAGTTGTGAAAACTGAGGCAGATATAAATTAAGTGAATTATTCAATGTCTCATAGCTAGTATTTGAGGATAGATTTGAACTCTGGTATTTATGAGTCCAGTCCCAGTACCACCTACCAACATAGATGAAGAACTTTGAAAGACTTTACAATTCTGATCAATGAAGTGAATAATAACTTCAGAAGACTATGAATGAAACATGCTTCCCATTTCTTGACAGCAAAGTAATAAGGTGCAGAATAGCCAGTGTATTAAGTGGTTTTGATTGACTATATTTGTTGGTCATAAGGAATGGCTTTTATTTTGGATACAAAGGAGTTGGGGAGTTAGTGATATTGTTTTTTGATTTTTAAAAAGTAAGGAAAAGAAAAGAATATCAGTGACATTTTTATGTGCACAGAAAAGTAGAAGAAAAATCAGAAGGAGACATAGGCAAGTAGGGTAATTTTATTACTGTCCTCTTACGTTAATATACATAAACAATATATGACAAAAGTTTTCAATTTTGCATTCAATCCTTTTCTGTTTGTCTTCGTATATTGAAATGTCCGTGTTTGTTATTCTTATAATAAAAAGTTGTGAAATTTATAGGATGTATTTCATTGATTTAAATGTAAATGATTGACAAGTAAGTTTGATTGAATTGGAAGTTTTGTATTATTTAGGACAAGCCATTTTAAGGTGGCATGAGATTAAAATTTTGAATTCAAATTTCATCTGAGAAAATAGTAAGCAACTCTCAAAATCATAACTTCACATCCCACAGGATGGCAGAAGGGGAAAGGCTGAAGAAGAGAGAAATCACCTAATTTCAAAGAAACAGTCCTAACCTTTCTGTTACCAGTTCCCTGTACCAAACCTATTCCTGTGTCCTGGAGGTCTTTTTCCCAAAGCTCAGCTCTGTCCCATCATGCTCAAATTGTAAGCACAGGACAGGCTCTTGGCAGAGCCATGGGAAGAATGCTTTTTCTCTGGTTCTTTCAGTGTGGGATAAATGGATCAAGAATGGATTGAAATGAGGATATTCAAATATATTTTCCCTTTCTCTTTTTCTCAGCTGGCATTTGTCATGAGAAGGGGGTGAGAAGCTTGTTCTTTTTTAGTATGATGAAGGGTATTAGCATTTTATGGAGAGGAGATGGATTGGTCTTTTTGAAGTGCTTGCTTTGCTATTATCGCTCAAAGACAGAAATCAGTTCCGCATTAAGTCCCAACTCTCTTGGTAGCTTGGCAGGGCCAGAAACACATCACGTTTCCACTTTCTGAACTCAAGACAGGCAGCTTGAGACAGCCATCAGCCTGCCCTGACCACATAACTTACCTCAGGTCTGCTTAGGATAACTTGCAAATTAGTGGTGATAATTTGATCAAAACCACTCCACTGTTGTATGATGCTGAATGGCTGTGGCAAATAGAAACACCCCATGTCTCTGTGGGATTTCATCAGAGGAGAAATTACCCTCAGTATAGCTTCAAATCAGCTAACCCATAGATGTGCTGTCAGCCTCTGCCGAGTTTTCCATTTTTGCTGGTTTCCACTTGAACTTTGCAATGTATTAAGAGAAATTAGAAACAATTTTAGAAATTCCCCATCACTCAGTGTAAGCAAACATATTCATTATCATAGTCTGAAAACTAATCTCTTGTCCCTCATACATGCTTTAGCTGGGAGTGGGAGGAAAAGAGGAGAAAAAGAAGAAAGGTAAGTCCTAAGTGGAACCAAAAGCTTCTATTTTTCTCAATGCCCCCACTTTTTCCCTGATGGCTTTGTGGCCACCCTCCTAGTGTTGAAATTCTCAACATAAAGTTTTTATGTCTAGCATTTGCATGTGGTCCTACCCCAGCTGTCGTAGTCAAATCTTACACACTCCAAGACTTCCTCAATGCATTCAAGGGGCGGGTCCATGCTACCCTGAGGTATGCCCACAGCTGTGCCTTTCACCAAATTATGTTGTTTCTCAGCATGTGAGCTAGAGTGTGAAAATATTCTTTCCCTCATTATAAGGCTAAACAGTACTCCAGGACTAAAGCCAGCTGAATTACTTCACTGTGAATCAGTCATATTTGGAAACAGGACTTTATGTTAAAATGTCAAAGACATGTCCATAACTCATTTGGAGAGGGATGCAGGGAGAAAAGGGATGATAAATGATGGGGAAGGAAACTCAAGGTATAAACAATCAAACATAATTTGTGTCAACAGAGCAAAGTTGTGCAGCTGACAAAAGAAAATCATTTCAGAGTTTCTTGATGCAAGATGGAAGAAGAAAACAAATATAAGCATGCACAAAACTAAAGCCACATCCCCCACATAAGTCAATAAAATTGGTCAGCATTAAAGGGATTGAGGGAGGGAGAGAAACCACAAAAATACAAAGGAAAAAATATCATGCAGGTAGCACAGCTGGAGTATGTTCCTATCATTTACCTCTGCCCCCAACTGGACTAAGTTCACCTGGACATAGGTTTATCTGGAACCTCTAAAGCTGGTGATCTGATTGTCTGCCTTTTATCAGCTTGCCAGGAGAGGTTACTCCTGAGCAGGGCCTCCGTGTTATTTCATAGCAGAGAAGATTGTATAGGGCCTACCAGTCTAAGGAATTTTGCCCACCTGCAGTGTTTAAGATGCCTTCTTAAAATTGCCCTGTTGTGTGAATTTATAAATCTCCTCTGGTTCAACTCAGGTGGGACTGGCAAAAAATACACACACCTTCAAGGAGCAGGAAAAGTCTACAAGATTGGGCATTCTTTCCTCCATTCTCCAAGAGAAATGTAGAGATAGATAGATAGATGAATGTATGGATGCTCTTTTTCAATATTACTGGATTAGAAATATGATTTTAGTTCAAGATAGAAAGTTGCTTCCCTAATTGAAACTTTTAACTTATACTCAATATTTTGGTTCTTTTTCTCTGAATGCTGGTTACACAAAATATAGCAAATGATTAATATCATTTAAATACTTTTAAGCAAGCAAAACAAAAAGCAGAAATTGAAGTTCTATGGCTTAAAATATATCATAAAATGCATGAGTAAATGAACATTTAGATGGAAGTAAGATGAAATCTCATCAGGAGAGAGGCCCATATTTTACCCAGGAAAAACTCCCTGAAATCTGTAGGAAGGCAAGCTAGAAATCAAAACTATGTGGAACAGACAGCTTCCCCTGTGTGTCTGCTCCAAAGTCTTTCTCTCTCCCCATGTGGCTAGAGTTGGTCTGGAAAGAGTCTGATACCAAACATTTCTTCTCACATAAAGACTTTCTTTCCTCCCACTCTCTAACTCCATCTCTGTTGCTTAGGTGTGACTCCAGAATGACACAGAATGAAAGAGAAGGGAGTGAGGAGAGAAAAGGAAGAGAGAGATAAAAAGAGAGAGATGTGTATATGTTTATAATATGTATATATGTATATATATATATACATATTTACATGAATACATATATGTGTATATGTGCATATACACATATATACATACAGCAGTCTTTGTATCAGTCTGGAGTCATACCTAAGCAGCAGCATACAAAATGTCCTAGTATTGAAAATCCTACTTACAAAGTGAAAACAGGAATCATGTTTGTCTATAGCTATTATGAAGGAACAAAAAAACCTAGCCTAAGCTTCTAAAATTATTAGAGATGACTACTTTAGCTCTTGCTTCAGATTGTAATTCTGAGAATCCACCTGTATTCACTCTCAAGAAATAAGACCTAGAAAAGAAAATAGTTACCTCCATTGATTAAATCAGATCCAAAGTACAAGAATGGATGTTTTGGTTTCATGCTAATGTTGAAATACATTAGTTACCATGAAACTTACATTATCTAACAAAAGCAATAGCAAAATAAAATAACTAAATGTATTCCAAGTAGAGCTATGAATTAGTGATTCTGGAAAACAGTTTGGAACAGTTACCAAAAAAGTTAATAAACTATACATAGCCTTTGATCCAGTGATGTCTATCACATATATACCAAATGAGGTCAAAGACAATAGAAAAGCACCAAAAAAAATAAACAAAGAAGGCATTTGGAAACATAGTGTAAGGTACTGGAAAGATATTCCTCATCCTCCTGAATTTCACACATTTTATAGTCCCTTGAAATGCCAATTTAATCACCCAGGGTCTTTCCAAATAGAGTTAGCCCTATGAGCTCCCTGTCATGCTAATAGCTCTAATGACTCTGATTTGCTTTGCATTTGGTTAAAAGGTTTATGTTTTATGTCCTTTGTAAATTTCTGTACTGCTTTTCCAGTTAATTAGTAAGCTCATGGAGAGAGAGGACTTTTTCTTTCATACTTCTTTATAATATGTCATATGAGATCCATCAACACTCAAAAGTTCAGCCTAATATTCCACAGGAAAAAACAAATGGAATAAGATAATATCCAGATTATAATATGTAGTTAAATGGATAGACCATTTAGCTGGTTTATCATACATATAATTTAGACAGACACTGAAAAAGGAACCTGAGCTTGGCCCAGAACTGAAGAGGAGAAAGAGAGCAGATTGCATCTCCTTAGGAAATTACAGGGAGCTTTCAATGATCTCAAGCTTCTGTTTGGAACAACAACAATAACAAAAAAAAACAGCTTTTTGTCACTAATACTCTCCTGGTGATGCTATATGACTACAAATCACAGAATATCACGGTCTATGAAAAAGCAGAATTACAGATCACCTAAAGAGGTATGGAGAATAGAGGTGGGTGAAAGATGTTGGAGCATTTTACCAATGATTAACAGCATGCAAGAAGTAATGACAAAAGATATCACGAAGGAGATGGTCAGTCATTTTTTCAGTAATGTCTGACTCTTTATGACCTTATTTGGGTTTTTTTACAAAGATACTGATGTGATTCACCATATCCTTTTCCATATTATTTTTACAGATGAGGAAAGTGAGGAAAACAGGATTAAGTGATTTCCCCAGGATCACACAGCTAATAAGTGTCTGAGATCAGATTTGAATTCAGGAAGATAAGTCTTTATGCTTCTAGACCCAGCACTCTATCCACTGTACTACCTACCTGCCCTATCCTCAGATAGGTGATTTGAATTTGACATAAATCAATCACATAGTAAACCTGGAATAATAGATGGACAACCCATGTGTTTCATGTGTGCTGTCACGTTAATGGATTTAGAAGCAAGATTACTCCTACCACATTGTGGGCAGAAGGGAGAGTCTTCCCTGTGTGGAGGATGCCTATGGTATTGTAGAAAGAACATTATGTCTGGAGTCAGAGGTTTTGGGTTCAAATCACAAATCTGATAGTTACTACATGCTTGACTTTTTTGCTAGTTGCTAGGCCCTAGTTACTTAATCTGTAAAATGAAGGGCTGAATATAGATGAGTGCCTGCAGTGCCTTGTAGCCCTAGACTGGTATATGACTCTAGGACATGAACAAGAATCCTACAGTATAAAAAAGGAAAGGATGAGCCTCCTTCTTAGAGAGAAAATTCCCATCAATAAGATCATAGATCCCTCAAAGTATTTAAGAAATCTAAGACATTCAGAATTTGGTAGTTCTCAATTAACTTTACTGATTCAATGTCTTAAAAGTGGTGGTTATAGAGAAATATTCATATAAGTTTAGGAGCATTTACCACAAATAAAGATACACATTCCTTCCCCAAGTCTCAAATGTTTTTACCTTAATTTAAGTGAAATTTTTCCATTCTATGATTAAAGAAGTAACAATAAGAAGCTTTCCCTACAAAATCATATTGGAAACTTATTATTCCAAATTGACCCTTAGACAAAGGCTCTGTTCACTTTTCATCGATCCTTCCTTAAAGAGTTGTCAGAATAGGGTAAAGATAAACCTAGTCAAGCCTACTAAAGAGGAGAAAAACATCATTCTTCACCATTTCTCTGTGAAAATCCCTTGCCCATCACTTGTCCAAAGCCTCAAAATCATATCAATAGAATTAGCTGCTGGTAAATTTCTGTTTCTTCTCTTGCCCTCAGAGCAATATAATTTATGGTAAGCTGCAGATGCTAAATTATTGGAATCCCCATTCGGTTGTTCCTCATTTACATGGTCTGTGGCAAATAAAAAGATAAGTACAATACATATTGCAAATGCATCAGACCATGATAAATTTGTAGCTATTCTTCCCCCTGGTTCTCCTTTACCTCATGGAATTTATATTGCCATTATAATAATGTCAGATGTACCCTATGAATATCTTCTTGCTAATTATACTTGGATTTTAAAACAGTGCCCATTTATGAAGACAGTATTATGGTATTCTTGATTGCACCCTAAATAATTCTGTAAGCATAAAACATGCTGAATAATATTGAAATTGAAGTAAAGTTTGACAATAAAAATTAGCTATTAGCATATATTCCAATATTCTTTTTCCCCTAAAGATCTGTTTAAAGGTCTGCTACAATATGTCTATGTGTTTTAAAGGTATTAAACTAAAATACCCAGTAGCTTAACTGTATTAAGTCTAAACTCCAAAAAAAAAATCAAAGGCTTTTTAGTTAGAAGAATGAAACTATCCAGATCTGGAAAACATCATAGCAAAGGTTTAAATCATGAGGCTACCTTAGGGGTCTAGCATCCATGTGTTTCTCACATTTAAAGCCAATCATAATAGAGAGGAATGAGAGATAACTTACAAACATAGGCTTCTACCTTTCCCAACAAATGAAATAATGGCACAAAATACTTTTGTTGTAATATCTCTGTGAAGTAGCAGTGTAAGAATTGTCTTCCCCATTTTACAGATGGGGAAACTGATGCTTAAAAAGTCATGGTATTCCCAGGCTCACACAGCTACTAAGGATAGGAGCAAGAACTTGAACAGATCTCTATTAAATCTGAAAATGTAGATAAAATACCATAGTTTGCCTGATAGGTAGAAGTGGATTATACAGAATCTTGAGAAGAGCTGGATCATCTTGACTCTAAGGTCTCTTCCAATTATGGATTGATTTAAATGCTATTAACATTGTAATGTAAGTTATTAAAACATCAAGCATTAAACTAGGGATTATTAACTTTTTGTATATATTATATAACCCTTTGGAAATCTGGTAAAGCTTATGAACCCCTTCTCAAAATAATATTTCAAATTAATTAATTAAAATACATAGAATTTGCAAAGAAAACTAATTACTACTGATCCTTCCACTTCTGTGACCATCTCTTATCTCCATTAGAGGGTCCATGGTTTTACTGCTATGGAATCCAAGTCATTCAGGTTCCCTAAAAGCCAATTTCCTCATATGTAAAATAAAAGCTTTGCACCAGACAGCTTCTGAGCTCCCTTCTATATCTTGATCTATGATACTACAAACTTCTAAAACTGGGCTCCAAGTATCAATGCTGGGTTATATCATTCAAATAGAGCTAGTTTTAACCTTTAAGTGTATCTAATACATGAAGACAGATTTTCAAACTAGATAAACAAATAACAAGGAAGAAATAATCACACAAACACAGAATGTCACCTCACTTTTCTATTTAGTGACCTCAACAACTCCCAAATATTTGCTTATAGTCTCTAGGCAAATGGTACCTCCAATCCATGTGATCTATCCAAGACAATTAGTCTCTTTCTTGAACTACAGGTTTGAAACAGCTGCTGGTTTGACAGTTTTTAACTGGATATCTCATAGGTACCTCAAACTGATTTTTTTTTCCAAAATAGAACTCACTATCTTTACCCAAAACACATCCTTCTTCTTAATTTCCCTATTTTTGTTGAGGATACTATCATCCTCCTAATCACTCAGGTTCATGACTGCTGAGTCACTCTCAACTTCTCTCTCTTATTCATTCCATATATATCCAATGCATTGCAAAATCTTGTCATTTCTACTCTTGATTATGTTCTCTAATTTTCACTTGTAGAGAGGAATGAGAGATAATCTTTTCAGGCTTTCATCATGTCTCATCTAAACTATTGCAGTAACTCTTAAATTGGTCTCTCTGCCCTATATCTATATATATATAGCTACAAAATGATTTTTCTAAAGATCAAGTCTGACCATGTTACTTCCATTTTCAATAAGCCCCCACTGGTTCCTTATTAACTCTAAGATCAAATATAAAATCTATTAGTTAGAGCTCAAAACCCACCACAGTACTATTATGCAATGTTTCTTTTCACATATTCTATAGCCCTGTCAAATTGGACTTATTCATACTTATTTCCATATCTTTTCATTTGCCTTATCAGTCCATCCTCCATTCCTGTAGTGCACTCCCTTCTCCCCTCCTCTGTCCTCTTAGAATACCTTATCTTTCTCAATTATCAGGTACCGCTTTCTGTGTGAGGTCTTATTTGATTTCCCCAGGGGCTAGAGTCCTCCACCATAACCATTTTACATAGACAGATTGGTCAATGATGACTGAGTTCCTCAATCACATGTAAATATTCTCTGCCAATCCAACCTGTGGAATTTTAGAAGTTGATTTGACCTATGATGATTCTGGGTTAATAATATATAATTATAAAAAGTCTCCTAATTAGAAGGATTGATAACTCAGAAAAGGCTGAGCTGAAATTCAGTGCAAATACAAAAGATTCAAACAACCAATCTCTCAGTTTCTTTTCTGGTAGCTTTCAAATGGAGATAGCTCTGCTGTGACCCATCAGGCTCAGAAGAGAAGATGCCCCCTCCCCACCCTCAACATTGAATACACTCACAATATAATTGCATTTACAAAAGTTAATAAATGCATACATGCATAGCACCCCTAACATACCAATCTGCTTATAATTACCATCAAAAGCCTCATGAATTATGAGGCACAAATTATATAGAAAAGCATTTAACTTGAATTCAAAAAAGGCCTGAGTTCAGGGGTGTGCTGACAAATGTCAAACTGGGTCTTCAAAAAAAAATGCAAACAAAATATTTTAAAATTTAATCTGCATTATTCACATTTTATCCATCACTTCCTTACTTCTTGACAATCAAAGAAAAATTAACTCATATCCTAAATTGTAGTGTTTGCCAATTTCTGAGATGCAGACACTTACACTGATTATTAAACAACTGGTTCTTCTAAGCTGAACTAATGCCAGCATACCCCTAACTGAGTTCAGCTTTTAGGAATTGTGTGACCCTAGGCAAATCATATCCTCCTCTGCTCTGATCATTCATTAGACCATGGCTTAGAACTGAAAGTGACTTTAGAGGTTACCTAAACCACTTATTTTACAATTGAGGACACTGAGGCCCAGGGAGGTTAAGTGACTTTTCCCAAATTAAGTGTGATGTATAGTAAATACAAAGTGCGTGAGTTTGAATCCTACTTACTAGCTATATTACCCTGAGCAAGTTATTTCACCTCTCTCAGGCTTAATTTCCTCATCTAAAAAATGAGAATGATCATCATAGTTCCTACCTCCTAGGGTTATTATGACAATCAAATGAGTTAATATATATGAAGCATCATGTGCATCTTTAAAAGTAAAATAAATGTGAGGTGATAGCAATTATAGCAATAAGAAGTGGCAATGTTAGGACCTGAGCCCAGGGCCTCTGTCTCTGAACAACGTGCCATTTTTTGCACACTGCACTTATATATAAAATGAGGAGGTTGCTCTATATCACAGGTTTCTAACTTGGGATCCACAGACTAGATTTCAGGAGACCCATTATCTTGAACAGGAGAAAATTGCATTGCAATTTTTTTTTACCAACCTCTCATTTTAGTATTTACTATTTTCCTCAATTACTTAGGAACTTTATTCTGTTTGAGGATTTGACGGGCTTTCCTATACTGTCAAAGAGATTCATGACACAAAAAAGGTTAAGAATTCCTGAGCAAAATGATCTCTAAGGTTCACAGGTCATAACCTTAAAGGTTTCTGAGAGATTGCAGATGTACTAATACCTTGCAACAGGGCATCCATTGGCATCCATTTTACTGGCCAATGAAATTGAGAAGAGAGGAGAGTTGAACTCAGAACAGCACAAAACTGAAGCTAAATTGTTTGAATGAACAATATCAAATGCAGTGGCACAGAATTAATAAGGATAATAACTTTGCATGCTGGCATTCCTGAAATACAACTTTCCTACTTTGACATACAAAGAAAATAATATATTTCCTTATAATTTAAATAAAAAGTTGAAATGGTATAAAAATGAGAGGCTAATAAATTTATTCAAAATTGGTTTCTAGTTGTGTTTTTATTGTTCTTTGTTTTTTTGTTCGTTGTTGTTTAGTCAGTGTCATCTCCATCTTAATTCAGTATAATTAAATGGTCTGGTAACTTCTGTATGAAGAAACTGAAAACTGAAGAAGTATATCTGCAATTCAGTCTGCTCCAGAATATGTGCAAACAAGGTGCCACATCTAACAAAAGGAAAATGATATCATGTGCCACTTAGTCAGCTGGAAATATCAGTATTTGTCTCCATGAGCCTTTTTCCAACCAATTAACGCTGTTTCAGTAGGACTGGCTCTGAAGTGGTTGTATAGATTTTGGGGGACCCTATTCTTGTTTATGTGTTTATTTGTTAAATCTATAAAAAATGTACTAATCTTCCCATCCTTCACAAATATTTCTCCCCAGGAGAAGAGAAAGGAGGAAACGCCTTTCAATTCATTGTATCCAATCTAGCCACTAGAATGTATTCATTTCCAGTCCAATGCTCCCCCTTCCATCTCCTCCCTCTGAGCCCAAATCACAGGGATACTTTCTCAATGTATGCTTAGCCACCAGCTACAAGAAGTCACTTAAGTAAACACTGAGCACCTTCCTGAAAGCAATTGCATGGTCTGAATACCAGCAACTGACACTTCTATGCAGTGACCCTCTCAGGTCTCACAAATGGTCTTTTCAGATTCCTCGTCTTGATGTATTGATTTCAATCAGCAGCTTTTCCTAAGAGCATCATTTCAAAAATAGCCCTGTCACAATTTCTACTGTCTAGCCAAAGTTTCATCATGGGCTTTTGTGTTCCTATTTGAAACCATTCGGCTTGATGACATGAGAGGATTTGACTGAGGTATCGATTCCAACTCATGCATAGCCAGTCCTGTTTACTTTTTTGTGTACAAGTAAACATTTGTGTTTCCTTTGTGATGAAAGGTTTCCTTTTCAAACAGCCAGATCATTTTTTTCTATTGTAAAAATAAAGTTCCATAATTAAAAAGGTTGTCATCACAAAAGTTTAAGTGTATACTTCTGAGATAAAGACAAAGCAAACTTAATACATCTAGTATTTCCTGTTAGGGAGTTTACAATCAAAGAAATGGTCTGTGTGCAGACCAGAAAGATTTTAGATTAAGAGCTGGAAGGAACTTGAGAAGTCATTAAGTCCAACTCTTTTGTTTTACAGATGAATAAACTGAGGCCCAGATAAACTGAAGTAATTTGTCTGTCACAAAAGTACTAAGTGGCAGAACTAGAATTAGGGCAAAGGTCTTCTGGGGCAGATCCAGCACTCTTTCTGCTGTATTTTGCTACCTTTCTAGATGTTTATGAAAACGAAATGAGAGGCAATGTGATTTATTAAGAAGTGTTGGAATTTACATCAAAGGTCCTTAGTTCCAATCCTACTCTGTCACTTCCTATGTGGCCATCAGCAAATTCTTTAACTTGATTCTCAATTTCCTATCAATAAAATGGAAGACCCCTTCAAAATCTAAAGCTATGGTCCTAAAAAAGGGGAAACATTAAAGACATAAAGAAAAAATGCCAAATGGGTTGACCTCTAAGCTATGAAAGCTTAAGTCTTTATAGCCACTTTCTAAACTGTCTAAATAGCATGTGGTGTTTGCAATAATGATACCTTGGGATATAGGTAACAGTTTTTGAAATCAAAAATGCTTTTCATAGCTTCTTATATTTGTGGGAAACCAAGACCACAACCATGTCCTCAATAAACTTTTGTTGTTGCTAATAGATGAAAAAGAGAAAAACATTTTTTCAGCACGTCATTCATGGACCTCATGATTCCCCATTCAACAGTTAGGAAACAGGCATGGAGAGATCTCCAATTGTCTTGACCTATGTCTTGCCACTAGACTCAGATTACTCTGAAGGAAAGAGTAAGGCTAAAAAATTTGCACAGCTCTGCCTCACTTACAGCCAATTCATTTGAAAGCCCAGACATCCTCCTCCTCAAGTCACTGGTCCTCTTCAAGAACAAAAGACAAACAACTAGCTATGTGATCAGAACAATCACTTAATTTCTTAACGATCTGGGCAACTGTTGCAGAGAGGATGCTGACCTGCATTAGTAGAGAGAATACCCTCATCTGGGACTCCCTATTCCAAATAAATCACAGGTCCTGTTTCTATTCCTATTTAGCTCTATATGCTTACTATATACTATGAAATCTCTATATACTTACCATATTTACTAAATACTATACTATATTTCACTCTGACAGAGTGTAGGCTCCTTAAGAAAAGGGTTTATTTCATTGTTGTTATTGTAGCCTCATCATCTAAACCAACATATACTACAGCACTGGAACCTTTGTGCTTGGACTTTGGATTTCATAAATGCCTCTTCATTGGTTGCTATATAAATGAGACCTGTTCTCAAAAGATGTTGGGAGGAAGGAAAATAATGGGTAAAAATCATTAAAAGACCAAAGTAAGGGAATTCTACCTCTGATACTTGCTATACAATCTTAGTCAAGTCTCTTACTCCCTCCCTACTTCAATTTCTTCATCTGTAAGATAGAACAATATTAGTACTTCCTTGTGAGGTGGATGTAGAGATGAAAATGATATATAAAACACCCTGTAAACTTTAAAGTGATATGTAAGTTTGAGTTGTTCATTACTGTTTAGAAGAGAAATTTGAAAAGTAGGATCCGACAACCACTCTGGAGAACAATATGGAACTGTGCCCAAGAGCTATCAAACTGTGCATACTCTTTGATGCAGCAGTTTCTTTACTGTGCCTGTATCCCAAAGAGATCATTAAAAAGGGAAAAGGACCCACATGTGCAAAAATGTTTGTAGCAGTCCTTTTTATACTGGCAAGGAGCTGGAAACTGAGTGGATGTCCATCAGTTGGAAAATGGATGAATAAGTTATGGAATATGAATGTTAGGGAATATTATTGTTCTATAAGAAACAATTAGCAGAATGATTTCAGAAAAGCCAGGAGATACATGAAGTGATGCTAAGTGAAGTGAGTAGAACCAAGAGAATATTGTACACAGAAATAACAAGATTATATGATGATCAATTCTGATAGATGTGGCTATTTTCAACAGCAAATTGATTCAGGCCAATTTCAATGGTCTTGTGATGGAGAGGGCCATCTACAGCCAGAGAGAGTACTGTGGGGATTGAGTGTGGAGCACAACATAGTATTTTCAGTTTTTGCTGCTGTTTACTTGAATTTTATTTTCTTTTTCATTTTTTTTCCTTTTTGATCTGGTTTTTCTTGTGCAGCATGTGATAATTGTGGAAATATGTATAGAAGAATTACACATGTTGAACATATATTTGATTACTTGCTATCTAGAGGAGAGAGTGAGAGGAAGGGAAGGAGAAAAAAAATTGTAGCACAAGGTTTTGCAAAGGTGAATATTGATAAGTATCTATGCATATGTTTTGAAAATAAAAGGCTTTATTTTAAAAAAGTAGGATCTGAGAAGGAAAATTACACTTTGTATAGATCTCTTTTATGTGGAGGGGAAAAGTCTGTGATAAGGAGGAGGCTTAAGAAGACCATCCATTTTGGAGAAGGCCATTTAGAGTTTGTTCTAGGACAGCAAGTTTCTAAAAAAGATGCAATACTATTAATGTTAATACTAAGGTAAGTAAGGAAGCAGAAGGCAATGCAATACTATTAATGTTAATACTAAGGTAAGTAAGGAAGCAGAGGGAAACCGCTACTTCCCAATACATATAACAAGAAAAGTCCACTCAAGGTGTATGAGGAAAAATAATTTAAAACAAATGGGGAAAATACATTTGTCTTAAAAGCAAAGAATATTACAAATACCAAAATCTGAATATTAAAGAAGAATATTTCCAAATAAGCTATCTAATAAATGAAAGGACTTATATAAAAAATGTTCATGCTCTTGAAAATACAAGATATTCCAAAAGTCTTATTGCATGTTTAAACTTTAATAATTTCAGAAATATAAATGTTACAAACTTACAAAGAACAAAATTTTAAAGGTCTACTATTTAAAATTTTTAAATATTCATATGTCTCTTATTAAACTTCAATGTAATCACCACCTTGTGCTATGTATTGTTTAAGTCAAGTTTTGAACTTTGTAAAAATTTTCTCCAGCTGCTACTTAGTGACTAAAAGAACTTCATTTGTAATCGTAGACTTAAAACAATCTAAAAAACAAGGTTGTGATGCACACACAACAGTTTTGACAAAACTCTTCTCTTATGAAAAAATCTGATGGAGGTGATGGAGGTGACTGAGGCAGTTGAGAAAAAAAAATTTACTGATCCATTGGTTTAAAAAAGCATTATCCAGAAACTGTCACAATGTGTAAAGATAGGATACTCCATCTTGTTAAATTAAAATTTTATTCCCCAAAATTTATAAAATTAAATACATGAAAAAGAAATATAATTAATTAAGCTTTCAAAAGTTTTTTTTTGTAAATTTGTAGCATTTGTATTTCTGAAGCTATTAAAGCTTAACAGTGCACTAAGAATTTTGGGACATCTGTAAATGTGATGAAAAAACAGCTAATGTCTTCCCTTACCCTTCCCAAAATAAAGCAAAACACTTGGCTGCTGTTTCTCTCTTGTTAAATTATTTAATTGTAAGTATGTACAAGGATCTGTTTCTTGCCTTTCTAATTGAAAAAGAGATTTAGTCTGATATTAATTAATCATTCTCGGTTTTTAAGTAATGGGGTATCTAACTAAGGAAAGGGCTGCAAATTAAGAATTACAGCTATGTCATCTAAAGAACCTCAATTATACTTCACATGATTTCTTTTCTACATTATGGTTGTATCTTTCCAATTAGCCATTCTTAAGTGAACCCTGGAGACTTTATACATAAAAAGATGCTTCAGGATTCAGCTTTAATTTTTTTTTTTAAATTAAACAAAGCTATCAGGAAATCCTCACCAGAAACTCAGAATGATTTCCTTATGGCTAGAGGGAAATTGCCAAGATTCTCTTTAAGGTTTATTTTAGATGGAGCTCAAGTAAGGCTCCCATATGGAATTATTCCATGCACAGGAGCCTGACCTAGAGCAAAATCTGAACAAAGCAAAGATTTTGTCAACTTCCAAACCAGTGGCTGTTTTGCATTTCTCTTACACTGGATCTAATTCCATCAGTAAATACTGCACATATTAGGTTATAAAGCATAATTATGAAAAGGCCAAGCCATACTAAATAAGGTCAACTATTCTGATGCCACACAATGAAACAAAACTTCAGGGAAATGTCCTGGCCTCCTTTGCAGTTTCTCAGTTGGCTGGCACCTGCAAGTTTGCATCTTTCCTGCTGTAACTAGAAAGATTGATCACAGGAAGCCCAAGCTACTTACTTAAAGAATGTCTCTTATAAGAATCCATCTGGTTTGGGGGTGGGGGAATAGAAGAGGGAGAAGAGTAGTGATGATGGTTCCATGTGATAACCAAACTAATGAGCTTTAGTAGGTTTCTGTTCAAATGAGGAAAACTGAAGAATTAGAAGTGTTCTATCTTTAATCATTTGTCATTTCTACAGCTACAGAATGTCTACTGCCTCTCACTCAAAAGAATGCAGCCATTCCTAGAATATTACAAATTATATAGAGTTAAAATTATTTTTTCTTTCTCAAAAAATCTGGTAGGTACCTCCTCCAACCTCTTATAGGAAGAAAACATTTCATGAGCATCTTAATGGTAAATATTTCAAGTCTACCTTTTGTAGATAGACTTGAAATGTTAATGGAAAGCCTGTTAGCATTATTATTGTTGTTGTTTAAAATAGCTGAATTTATCAAAATAGACAAACCTCAAACAAGTCAAAATAATATAAAGATCAGCAAGAATCCTAACTAAATTGTTCTTTTTGTGTGAGTTCAAGTTTCCATTAAAAGAAGAGGAATATCAAAATTTTTATGTTGCAATAAGGCAGAGAAAAGACATATATCCTTATGAGGTCACATGAGCTTAAGTCTTCTTCCTAGATTTTGGCCACTTGGTCCAATACAATGATATTGTATTTTGCATAATAAGAGAAAAATCAACATCACCCCCACCACTAACCTCACCCCTACTGCAAATATGTACCCTGTGGCCTATTCATCAAAACAACCAGACTGATGTATCTTTCTGGTTCAATCAAAACAATCTAAACAACTGACTAGTTTTGCTCATATATATACTATTGGATTTTAATAAAAAGAATTTACTCCTTTTGAGCACTTAAGGGAAAATCAAGCATGAGACTATATATATAGCTGCCAATAAAGAAAAAAATTTACTATATGAAATTATTTTCAATAAAATAGAAGTGAAAATTGTTGTTACTTTGTTTCTAAACCATTCTTAGACAGCAAAGCCCTAAGATAAAGGACTTTTCAAGAATTATAGTGAAATAGTAGCCAATAAGCCAACACTGGCTACCCTTCCGGACATATTTAATGGGCTTTGTAAAATTGCTTTATGGAAGGCACACAAACCTGCCTTCAAATTCTTAGAGCACTGTGTGAATCTCTCCCAGGAGTCTGAGTGTGGATCCTGGCTGACAGTTTCCAGGGAAAATGGGGTATGTGAGAAAAAAATGGACATATTTAAAAGGAGCTGCCAAGAAGTACAGGAAAACTGTTTGGTAATATCCCTTGCGCTACATAGATAAAGTAACAATTTCCTAAAGCAAAATTATTATAATACAAATTTTGTGTTAAGGGTCTTGTGCCCAATACTATAGATTTGTCTTTCAAGAAATAACTCCTATTTGAGGTAATATGATATAATGATAAAGTATTAGATTTGGATTGAAGAAGACCTGGGTTCAAATCTTGCTAGTTTTGTGACTATGGACAAGTCATCTCCTCTATGAGTATGCCCCCAGTTGTAAAGTAGGGATGGGGATATCTGCACAACCTGCCTCACAGAATTTTTGTGACACTCATTGTGATAAATATATGGAAATTGCTTTGCAAACTCTAAAATTCCATATGTTAGTGAAGACTATTTAAATGAGTCCAGACAAAAATTGCATATTGGTAACTATATTTTAAACCAAAAAAATCTTCACATAATAAATACATTTTATGCACATTAACTTCAAATTTACTTCAGAAAGCTATTTACAATATAAATAATTATAAACTGGAACACTCTGCAAGATATTGTTGACGTTGCTAATTTTTCTCTACATTACATTCCAAAGTAAAACCTCCAGCCACAGGTGTTTTGCCACAGTGTCACTTGAAACTATATATTGCAAGGTATGGCATTGAAAATATCAGGGATCACTTTCTTTCTTTAACAATATAATCATTATTTCTTCTCCTGTTTTTTTCTTTTTCTTTCTTTTTTCTTCTTTCTTCCCTTCTTCCTCTTTTTCTTTCTTTCTTCCTTTCTTTTTAAAAGCCAGTCCAAAAGCAAGTCTGGAAAATCATATTTTTGAAGTGCATGTTCATATGCTTCATGTGCTGAAATGTTTCCCTTTTGAAGAAAAAAATTAATGTTACAGTAACACTAATTTTCCAAGCAGATTTCATTTCCTTTGCTACATAAACACAATGGAGTTTGTAATGTAACAAATTCATATGCAATTAAGTATTATTTTCAAGTTACAGATTAAGTTAGATGACTACTTAGATCCCTTCCAACTCTGAGATTCTAAGGTTCTGGGTCCCAAATCTGTTAATTAGGACAAACTGCCCCACAGGTTTCTGAAAGCAAATTTCCATTAGTTTGTTCCATCCAAGCAATTTTAAAAATCATACAAATTTGGATCGAATTCCTCAAACAATTTGGGAATTCTGAATTTTCCTGTGTTGTCAGTTTATCAAGGAACATAGAAAACAATTATCTTTGCTTTTATTTATATTTCTTGAGTGTTTGCTAACATTTCCTTATGGCATACTGCTGCAAGAATTTTAAAGAAGCTCTCATTTGGAAATAAGCAAATCTTCCCCTCTTGGAGCCAAGCATTATCTGTAAAATCTTGAACATAAAAAATGAGCACCACATTGAAAATGTCCCACCCCCTTGCAAAATATACATTCTTCACACGGACAGAACTCATCTTCCATAAATGTGTTATATACCATAATGGTGATTTGCTTTCTGAATATAAACCAGGTATTTCAAAGGGTCTCTAATCACAAAAATTGACACATCAAATTTTGGATCATTCCATCTACTCTTTAGCACTTTGGAATTTTACATCCATTATTCATTTATTTAGAAAATAATATATGTTTTAGATAGTTTGTTCCTGTAAAGGGGAGAGTATGTTGTAAGTTTTTTAAAATTAAAGTTCTTTAAATGAAAGAGAAACTAGAATAGAAATGTATGCAATCCATCCATGTAAAATAAGTGAACCCAAAATAGCCATGTCTTTGATTTTCCAAATTCATTAGAATAACTTAATTAGGTATTCTTCCAATACTTAACATTCACTGAGCCTTTGTGTCATTCAACGAATAACCTAAAGCTCTTGTTTATAAGATACGACTTGGAAATTTAGAGAGACTCAATTCCTACTCTTGAGAAGGAACATAGGCAAATATTTTCAGATACTTACTAGCTATGTGATTCTGGGCAAGTCACTAAACCCTGTTTGCTTCAGTTTTCTCATCTGTAAAATAAACTGGAGAAGAAAATGGTAAACTACTCTAATATCTGTGCCAAGAGAATCCCAAATGGGGTCTTGGGGAGTTGGACACAACTGAAACAAATCAACAACAACAACAAAAACAAATATTCATAAAACTGAATGTTTCAGTGTAACCACTGTTTATTCTTTCTAATCCCCTTTGCCTTTGGAGCATAGACTTTGAGCTAAAAGGGACCTTAACAAGTCCTCTAATCCAATCTCCTATTTTGCAAGTGAGGAAACTGACACTTACAGAGGTTATTTGACCCAGGTTTTGAGAAAATATACTTTAAAATTATTATTGTTATGAAGTATTCGTGGATATTTTTCTAGTCTTGTTTAGGAACAAGAACAATAACAAAATTCTGCCCAGTTTCAAAAAGACCTTCTCCACAGGGCTTGGCATACAAGAAAGTACTTAATTAATGCATGTTATTTATTTCCTCATCTCACATACCATATAAAGTTTACAAGGTAAGTGAGACTTCTCCATATCAAAGCAAAAGATGGAACAGGACAAAAAAGTCATTTAAAATGTGGCCAAATGGTCTTATTCTCATTCCTACAAGTGTCATCCAGAATTAATGAGGGAAAGTGGTATTTCTGGGATAACATTAATAGCCAACAACTTATAATTCCATCTCATCTGCAGTGTCACTTTAACAGGTATCATATTGTTTAGTATCAAGCAACTATGTACAGAAATAGAGGCATATTACATTCAACATAGTACATCAATCAACACATAGAGATGAAATCCTTCAAAGCCTCCCAAAGGAAAATGTAGAAGTATTTGACTACCCAACTGAATGTTTACATTGCCATTGTACCAACCTCATTGTTGTATGCCTGTGAAACCTGGACAGTGTACCATTGCCATGCCAGGAAACTGAATCACTTCCATTTGAATTGTCTTAGGAAGATTCTGAAGATCACCTGACAGGATAAGGTACCAGACACTAAGGCTCTTTCTCTAACTAAATTGTCAGGCATTCCAACTCTACCTCAGAGAGTACAATTCTGAGGGTCTGGCCACATTATTTGAATGTCAAATGTATGCTTGCCAAAAAGACTATTTTATGGAGAACTCACACAGGGCAAGTGTTCACAAGGTGGCCAGAAAAAGCAATGCAAGATCACTCTCAAGATATCTCTTAAGAACTTCAGAATCTATTGTGTGACATGGGAGATGCTGGCACAGGATCACCCTGTATGGCATGCCTCAACAGAGAAGGTGCTGTATTCTATGAGCAAATTAGAATTGAAATAGCCCACAAAAAACACAAAATATGTAAAATTAGAGAAGCTACCCCAAATGTTCATATGGAGTATTTGTGTTCAATCTGTGGCAAAGCATTTCGAGCTCCTATTGGTCTGATCAGCCACAGTCAGACACAGTAACTGGATTCTAACATAGTGATGGCATTTTGGTCCTCTTGGAAAACAAAGGACAACAACAACAAGAGAAAAAATCCATCCTGAAATGTCTGTCCTGGGTGAATGGTAAGGCTATTGTTATAAATTAGAAAAATAACAAAGAAACTTTTACTGCATCTTTCACATTCATTAATAATGTGGTACCTCCCACCCCCAAAGGAGAATTCCTTATATTACCTCAGCTATGCAAAGTTCTGAATTAAGTAGAAGTGGTCTATAAAATGCTAAAGAGAAAGCTTTAGTGTTATTGGCAGAAACATAAGATATAGTACCTATTTATTATCCCTAAGATAATATAGAAATTATACTTCTTTATGATTAGTGTTTTAAGATGCTGCCTTTTAAAGTTCAATGCCATGGTTCTCAGCATTTAGCAAAGAGATGGAAAACAAAGATTACAATCCAAGAGCAGACAGAGCATAAATTTAACTTATTAAGCTATTGGAGCACTGTATTTTCCATTTTATATAAAACACATAATGGACACAGACAGTGTGTACACAGCATGGGAAACATATTCTTGTGATTAATGTATTAATGAGGACTAGAAACACAGTTTACCACTCTCTGTACAATGCTTTAAGTTTCTGCCAGAGTGAAATACAGTGGGATTTGTTCCGAGTCATTCTGACCTTGTCTTGTCATAGTATGTTGCCAAGCACAATAACAATGTTGCATATTTTACTCCACTTCTCTCAAATTATATTTTAATTTTAGGTGAAAGGATTGTTACTAAAGAGCTATTGATATCATTGTTATGTTAAATACAATAAAGATGTGCTTAAAACTGGGCCAACTAGAATTTTAAACCAAGATATAACTTGGACAATCCTTGTCTTTCCCTAAATATGCTGGTCTTGCTTTTCTTACAAGTTTTATTTATTCAGGCTGTTCCTATCTGTAAATTTCATAGTTTACTTTTTCCATCTATTGACTAGCCTCCACATAAAAATTCCACCCAAATTCCTTTAGGGTCAGCCTTTCCACTAGCATAAGTTCATTTTCCTTGGTTCTTATGTTTCAACTACTTTTTCTAGCATCTGTCTATGCCATATTCTTTAGAATGTGTACACATCAGTAAGGGCCCATCTGTACAAACTTCCTTTCTAAAGTAGGCCATATTCTCTAAGTATTTCAGCTCACCCATATCTTTGGCTCTTGAATTCTGACAGCTTTGCTAAAACCATAGCACTTCCAACACAACCTTTCCCTAACAAAGTTACCAGAATGACATTGCAAGTACCCCAATGTGGTCACAGTTCTCCAAAAAAAAAACTCTTCCCGCTTGTGATTCATACCTAAATTGTTATTGTTCATAATTGTACTTGTAAACTAGGTATTGGAATTGTTTTAGATGATTACAATTGGTAACAAAAATCATTATTTGTTCTGGTCTCATTTTATCTTTATAAGATATTAAGTGATTCAAAAAATATCTATCATGGATTTTTAAAGTATTTCACCATTGCTTTTGCTTTTGACAGGCCAGTTCTCAATCTTCAGATTATTGTCTTTTAAGACCACTCCTGCCTATGAACAATTACGTGCACTTTGTTAAATAAGAGGTATATTCTAAATCCATTGAATGTTCAATGTTGTGTTTTTGCTTAAAAGCTATAGGTTAATTCCCCTAATGCCTAACATTCCCTAAAGAAGCCAAGAACTCTATACCTGGCAAAAATGAACTATGGAAGATGGGTAAAGAATGAGTTTATGAACTATCTCCCTATGTCATCTATAATATTCTCCATAGATTTTTAGAATATATCTCATTAAGCAAAGCTAGTGTGCTTTCTGAGATCTAAATTTATTTTTCTTCTTTCTTCCCTTGTCAGATCCTGCTGTATACATTTAAACTAGGTCTAAATAGATATGGAAATGGTAAACATACCTGGGAGACTGAAAGGGTCTGATACAAGTACAAAACATCCACTTGGCTATGTGAGTGGTACCCCACCCAGAAATTAAAATTTTGCCATTCCCAAGGAATAGTGGACCAAACCAACAGAATCTTTCAAGTAAATCCAATTTTCCTGAACTAATGAATCATTGGATTTTGGAAGAGCAAATGACCTTAGAGATATATTTTCTAATGTAACTAATTTCTCCATTTTATAAATGACAAACATGAGAACCAAGAAGGATGATTATGTGATCTACACAGGTTCACACAGCAGGTTAGTCAGTAATGGAACCTAGTTATCCTGCCAAAGACTAGTACTATTCTTCAAGAGTCAAATGATCTTTCTCACTCTCCCAACATGCCTCAAGAACCAGTATTTGTCTTTAAAAATAATAAACAATATTATAATATTTTGTGTGTTCCTTCATTCAAAACATTATACATCCAAGTCATGTGTCTTATTCTAACCTTTTGACTTCAACAGTCTCTTGAAGCCAGATTATTTAATCTTCACTGTAATGGCTTTCCATGTGTTTTTACATTTGCACAATCATATTTAGCAATGTTTTCAAACATTTCCAATCATTTCATGCAGTACCCTCCCTTGTTTTTCTTAATTACTTTTCACACTTTCTCTCTATCAGCCTTGTTTCCTGGTGAGTGGTTCTGTAGTTGTTTTTTCAAAAACTCTTAATGTGTTGATTACTAATGGCACGCACAGTCTGAACCTGAAATAGTCTGTTCTTGGAAATCTTTTCATTTATCTCTCTTTCTGGTCTCTTTTCTCTCCTGAATTTCTTTTAATTGAGTGCCCTAAATTCTTGGTGCATGTTCCAATGTCTAATTGCTACTCCTTAACATAGCCCCTTACCTCTATATCAGTGCAATCATGTTCCTTTGTATGACTCAAAAGCAGAATGAAAATTGCCATTTCCTTATTGCTTCTAATAGATACCATATGAGAAATATGTCCAGTGCCATATCCAGAACTTTATCCCTAATTCATGCCTATATCAAATATGTCAGAATGGCTAAGAGACACAGTGAAAAAAAACCCTTCTCTGAGATCTTTCATTCTCTTCTTCAGGGAACAGCAACAACTTCTTCACATCATGAAGAAGCAATCACATGTTAGAGTTAAGAAAAGTTACCCATTTTTGGCATGTGCATTTTATAGTCTACATTCCAAATTTTTGCATGTCAAGGGTGCATAGAGGTTTTGTGAGTAGCGATCTGTGCCCATGCAGCTCACTGGGTCTCCCCTCTGTGGCATTTCCAACTAGTACTTATACAATGTGCATAAATTGCTCACTCAATCTACACTGGTATTTTCAACTCTGACTTTATCCATTCTGGTTCCCATAAATCATGGGGGCAACTTACAGGTTCATTTTAACTCCATTCACTGTAACCCTGAATCTTAGTGCATTTCTTATATTTTTTTTACAGTAACGTGTCAGTTCATACCCAGTAGCTTCAGTAGCTCAGGTTATTCTCTCTAACATACTGTGGTATATTAAATGCTGGTAACAAGGGCATTAAAACATATATATGTTCCAACTATGTTTCAAAGATATCCTTAAAGCACATTTTTTAAAGAAAAAAAAAACATCAGCTCCCATTGGTTATTATTACAGATGTCCCTTTGTGTCCTTGTGCTGGGTCTTGCTGCATTCTTAAATGAGAAGTTACATCAAAGTGAGAGCCATTGCAGCCTAAAGAATAGGTTCTAATCGCCTCACTGTCATACAAGTGCTCCAAGGCATACCCAGTTAATGTGTAAGCATGCTTATCAAAATACTGCCGGTGAGAACTGTAATAGTTTGGAGAAGCTGCTGGATGATCTCCTACTGTCTGATGAGGAGACATGTCTGAATGGAGATAGTCTTTAGCTAATACCAAGCTTGATTTAGAAATTCGATCCGAGTTTGGACTGCTTATCCTCGACAAGGCTGTGGGACTGCTGCCATAGTCATTTTCATGAGGGCTCATCATCTTCCCTTCTCTTTGTTGAAGGTGCTCACATGGGGAAGTGTTGGCAAGAGAAGAGCTATGGCAGACCTCTCCAGTCAGCTGCGGCTGCTGGTAGTTTGCAAAACAAAGGGAGTGTTTTTTCCCTGCTCCATTAATGGCAGCCAGTTGGTCAGGAGGGGCTTTCCGGAGCTGCAATCTGTTCTCTTCCTCTTTAATCATCTGCTGGGTGGCTCTTATCAGAGTTTCAATTTTGCTGGGTTCGTGGGGACTGCTCTGATATTGCTCAGCACGATAGCGGTCACCTGATTCACTGGCAGACCCCGGGTCTGGAGAACTGACCACACTATCTTCATCCCAGTGACCTCTCCCTAGAGAAAGATCCATATATGGATTAAAAACTAAGCAGATTCTTAGGAAGGAAAAAAATGTGTAAAATATACATATAACATGTTTCTAAAAGAAAAACAATTTATCAATCATTTTAAAGTCAGGCACAATACAGAAATAGAATGAATGACAAAAAAAATGTCAAGAATTATTTCAATTCCTACCTTTTATATTTATTGTCTGACCAATCTTAAACAAAACTGTTTCAATCTCGGTTTAAAAAAAAAGTTGTATTGTAAAAATTGTATTGGACTAGATGGAATTAGGGGTTGCTTCTATCTCTAAGTCTAGAGCATATGATCATTTCTAAGTCCTTAGAAGCTCTTGAGTTCAATAATAATATGGCAAGTTTGCCATAAAGTAAATGTAACTGAAGGGAGAAATCATGGCAAATCGGAAAGGGGCCCCAGCCCTGGAGTCAGATGGCTAAGAAAGTCACTTACACTAATTGAACCTCTTACTTCCTCACATGAAAAATGAAGAGGCTAAACTAAAACTCATCACCTTGAAGTCATCATTGCAAGGTTGTTTCCCACACTAGACTATTAGATATCTCTCAATAAGATTTCTCAATTTAGCAGAACTTGCTAAAGCTTGTGTATTGTTGGTACCACCATGGAGAACCTAGAGTATTCTGTATCACTATGAGGAATTAGGTTAGCATAGCAGTGCAGGGATTTTTCTTTTAACTTCAGGGGGAAAAAATGTAAACATTTTGAAACTTCTGAGTAAACCTTAAATTACTAGAAAATAAAGCTCTTGAATTCATTTGTACATTACTTGGTATAAAAAAATTTGAAATTAATATTCTATTGAAATCTACACAATATGTATATTTCATTATAGAGCTGGTCCCTCAGATTGTCAGCTCTTTTCAATTCAACACTATCATTTAAAAAAACCCACTATCATTTAGAACTTTTATCCAAGCAATGGGGAAGAAAAGCTAAAGAGGTAGGGAGAGTTTCCTAAGGATTTTAATGAACATACAGAATATCCATTATAAAAAGTTTCCCAAAGGTCCAAAGTCAATATAAGAGGAGGAAAGAGAAATAGAAAAGCATGCAGATAATCTATGGACTGCATAAGAGGGCATATAACCTCATAGATTTAGAGTCTATTTCTATACTGTACTTTTACAGATGAGGAAACTAAAACTCAGAAATGGAAATGACTTTCTCAGTAACACACAGATAGTTTGGAGCAGAGGTGAAATTTAAATCTTGTTCTCTTGGCTTCAGACCCAATATTCTATCCACTGGATCATCACACCTTTCCTAGAAGAATTCTACAATCGTACTATTAATTGCTCTAAGTCTTTTTCTTGCTATTTTTCATTCTTTTTGGTATTTCCTTCTAGACTATAAATATTAGATACCTTCCTTCATTCTCTGTCTTGTCACTAGAAGTCACATCTGTATAATGCTTTTAGAGTTATGCAAAGTGCCTGGCATACAGTAGGTATTTAATAAACTTTTTTTTTCTCTTTCCCCTTCCCCTTCTATGACATATACTTCCATTTTATAAGACTAAAGTATAAATAAAAACAGACAAATTGAAAAGCAAAGAGAAAAATTATTGGGGTATATGTTGAGGGGTGAATAGAGGGCATACTGGATAATGACAGGCTGAACTTTATTGTGATTAAGCTATTTAAAATACTCAGTACACTATAGGCATTCAGTAAATAGCAACAAGTGCTAGGATGTTCTAATTAATCTTTGTATTATGTACTTTAAAAAAGATTATAACAGGGGCAGCTAATTGGTGTAGTAGATAGAGTACCAGCACTGGAGTCAGGAGGATCTGTGTCAAATCTGACCTCAGACACTTAACACTTCCTAGCTATTTGGCTGTGGGCAATTCACTTAACCCCAATTGCCTTAGCAAAAAGAAAAAAAAGATATAACAGGAAGAATTCAAGAGATCTTCTTGAATTCAACCCTGGTGGAAACAACTGGGCATCTACTTATTCTTTGTTTACTTGCACACCTGACCAAAAAACCCTTTTGTGACATTAAGCACTTTAATTATATTCTCCATCTTCATGAACCTACAATACCATCCAGCTTCTATCTAATATGCCAAGATGAAGATCTAATCATGCTCTGCATGTCTTAATATCTTTTCCTTTCAGGATTTTTTCTAAATGATTTTCTACATGGGCAGGCCACTTTTTATACTTTACTTTCTAAATGAGCACCAGAATGCGGAAGGTACACAACAGAATCAAAGGGCCATTAGATCATGAAACTAGAGCTGGAAGGGTCTCAGAAACCATCTTTCCAACTCCTTCATTTTTACCTATAAAGAAATTCAAGGGCCAGGGAGATTAATTAACTTGTTCAAAGCCACAATAAAACTAAACAAGAACTGGTGAGATTTGAACTTTGGTCCCTTACCTACAAATTCAAGACTCTTAATTTTAAGGTACTAAAATATTTTCCTCTCAAAAACTCAAAATTTGACATATATTAAAAACAGATCTAATTGGCATTTTTTAAATGGAGATTTAGGAAAAACTTCCATTCAAGCAATACAAAGTTGTAGATCTATAAATCCAAAAAGAAAATAATCATTTTGACTAAGAAGTATATTTCCACATCTAGATTTCTATGTTGTAGCCTTGAAATTTCTAATTCCATCTTATTAGAAACTCTACTACCAGTAATACTGCTAATACTAATAGCTCCATCATATGGTGCTTGAAGGTTTGCTCCCTATTATTCTTACCATGAATTCTGTGAACGGAGGTTATATGTGGCATGCTGTTCTCATAAGCCTCTCTGCTTTCTGGGGAGGACTTGGTTAAGGGCAGTGCTGAACGTGAGCCCCACCAGGGCTCTCTCCCCGCTTGTGGGGTGCCAAGGAAGTATCGACCTGCTTCGCAGCGGCCTCCTTCACAGGCCTGGGTATGAAAATGCCTATCATCTGTCAGCCTGGAATGGTCAAGTGCAAAGCCATAACATAGAGAGGTACGGTCTGAATACTGTCTATAGGCACATGAAGCATCATGCTGGGAACTGGGCCTTTCGGAGGGGTCCAGTAACTGTGGAGATGCAGTATCTGTGAGTGGGCTTCCTCCCCATTGACTTTCATGATCCGATTCAGATCTTTCTGTATGAAATCCAGAATACTAAAAGACAAAACAGAAAAAATATAAGTTTCTGCAAAAACTTATATGAACTGATGCAGAGCTAAGTAAGTAGAACCAGGAGAAAAATTTACACAGTGAAGACAATAGTATAGATTACAATACTGAAGGATTTCAAGAATTGTAGATTAATTCATTGTGGAAAGCAATTTAGAATTGTGGTAAAAAATAACTAAAATGCCCATGCCTTTGGTTATAGATCTCATTTCTAGATATGTATCTAAAGAGATCAAAGTTGGAAAAAAGAGTATATATACATATGTATGTATATATATATATACACACACATATATATATATACATACACAGATACATACACAATATATATACACATACGCCAATATCCTCAGAGAAGCATTTTTTTTTCCTTTTGAAAGAACTGGAAACAAAGTAGATTCACATTGATTGAGGAATAGGCAAATAATGTGCTACATGAATATAATGAGATATTAATTTACTGGAAAATTTTGAATATGAATAATTCAGAGAAGCTTAGGAAGATGCCTCTGAATATATACAGAGTAAACAGAACCATTTTAGGCAGGGTCATGTATTGATTTATTTAGCTTAAATGTATCTCTTTAAATAATTGTAGCTTTTTTTAAGTCAACTTCTTTCAAAAAGAGTTCTGTCAGGAAGAAAGATGACTGATAGTACTTTATCTTTCTTATTTAAAAAGAAAATTTTGCAAAATTTTACAAAATCTCTGTATTTTTGTAACTGAAACTTATTGGGTGAGATCTAACATGCACCAGTCAGGAATAAAACTCAACATTGAAGCAAGGTTAGGCACAGCTCCCTTTTTTTTTAAAACTTTGAGGGGCAGCTAGGTGTTGCAGTGGATAGAACACCAGCCCTGAAATCAGGAAGACCTGAGTTCAAATCTAGCCTCAGACACTTAATACTTCCTAGCTGTGTGACAGCGTGACAAAAAACTACTTCTCAAAATATCTTTGAATTCTGTCACTGCCAAATGTTCCAGTGTAGTCTACTTAAACTTTTCTATAACTATCCACTACTTTTTTAAAAATCACTATGGTGAAATAATGTATAGAAGGGAGAATGGACTAATTAATACACATAATTAATATACACAATTAATACATACAAAATGTACAATTAATACACACTAATTAATACACACAAAAATAACTTCTGTGAATTATTAACTGTTTTTCTGATCCCTAAAAATTTCATGAGGAGAAAAGTATTTTAAAAAATAAGTAAAATTTTGCTCATAGTTAGTTCCCCATAATATAAACTTTGAGTCCATGAAAATGAATAATGCTATCTTGAAGCTATTTCATTATTTCAAGGCTCAATTACTGCATTAGTGTGGATACTCCCTTAGTAATACTTTTACCTTTCAACTACAGCCCTTCTGTCTCTTAATAGTCTTTGTGAATACTTGCTGCTGAAATTTCATCACCCCACAGCCAACATAGTAATGAACATTTCTCTCAATTTAGCTAGACTGACTCTAGAACAACCATCACACAGCACGAGACTGTGCCTATACATTAAACTATTCCATCTTTCAAGAACCTCCCATAATTTGTTTCTGCCTCAATTTCCTCCTCTATAAAATAAGCTGGAGAAGGAAATGACAAACCACTACAGTATCTTTGCCAAGAAAACCCCAATTGGGGTCACAAAGAATCAGACATGACAGAAATGTCTCAGTAACAATTTTCAAGACCCTGTGGTGTATGTAAACTACATTCCTGATGAAGTATCACAGTAACATGTTAGTGGAGAATCCTGATACCAAAATGGAGAAAAAGGATGCTTATCTCATCCTCAAGGGAATCACCATGGTAATTGTTAATGCCTAATCCACATCAAGAGTAGGGAAAGGATGGGAAGATTTTCTGTGACCTAAAACCTAGGTTCTGAGAAAAATTTGCCCTAAACCACCCAACTGTCTCTGTCCGGCTTACCCCTCCCAAAATATGGGAAACACCCTGTTCAAAGACCCTTCTTTCCCTTTATTGCCTCTTGTTCAGTCTGGGTTTTGAGGAAAGTATAAGGAGGGAAATATTTACACCTTTGAAAAACAGACTAGCAGACCTAAAGACAAGGATTGGAGGAGAGTAATAACATTCCCATTCAGGTCTTCTTTGGGAAACTGCAGAAAATCCTAACAAATATAGTGTATAAAATTCAGAATTTTATTTAAATTTCAATTTACAATTATTCCTTCACTATTTCAAATCATCTTATAATTAATTCTTTGCCATCTGTAAAAATGGATATCAGTCTATTCTAAAAAGACAAGCAAAAAGAGGGATGAAAATCCCAGGTCCTCCAGCACACAAGGTTGGTACATATGGAGACAAAAGTCTGAGTGGTTGCATTGCAGCTCTTCAAAATCCCAAACACCTTTTCTTTTAACAAACTTCAGGCCTGTCTTTTCAAAAGAAGAGGCCACCTTCACATTCACTGCAGTAAGTGGTTAACTAGTGTCCACCCTTTTCTCCATCAGCAGGGATCAGAGTTTCAAGCATTTGCCATACAGAAGTCTTCGCCATATGTTCACCCTTGGAGAAATTCAAACCATCTGTGCTCCTCCAAGAGAGGGGTTGCTCAGATTCTGCTTTGTTTTTATAAAAGTATAAACCTGGCCTATTTCTGAAGTACTTCAGTCAAGTCTTTTGAGCTCTATTCAGAAAGAAAAAAGCTTACCCTGAGTGCATGTGAGAAAGCACTATTGGCTCAGTGTAAAGGAACATTCTGTTCCTCATTCACAGAGAAAAATTCCACATGAGGCAAACCCTGAGCAGACAGGCATGAGGCAGACACACCAGGGAAACACTTCAAGGATACACTAAAGCAGAGTTTGGAGACTAAGGGTCATGCCAGTGGCTGAGAAACAATAGCAGCAGATAGGCTGTCTTGGAGTATAAACAGCCAGAGGTGGGATGGTTCACTCTAAGTAAATATGTCATGATGACTTGAAAAAGAAGAGACATAAATAGTAACAAACCCTTCCAGGTGGCAGCTTGAATTAAAAGGACAGCCAAAAACCTGACAATCTGTGGAGTACCAACCTGCTGAGCCACATTCATCTGCTATAGGAGCAATTCCAGTAGATTATAAATTCTTTGGGTTAGGAAATACACCCCTTGTGCTTAATATAGATGCTTTCCATCTTCTTTTCAATATCTCCCCATCCTACCCCAGCCATAGATAGAAGCTTCCTAATAGCAAGTGCCAAATAATGTTGAAGACAATGAAAAAAAAACTCACATTTATATAGTGGTTGTGTAGCTTGCCAATAATTTTACCCATGACAAATTGGAAAAGTAAATAGATTATTACCCCTACTTTACCAATGAGGGAACCCAGATTCAGAAAGAAGGCAAAAGAGCCTCCATGAAAGTTCCTCTGTTTTTAAGTCACAAAAATCAAATTTGTTTCCCAGCTCTGACACTGACCATTCATGTAACCACGGACAAATCAGGGATCACACTTTTAGAAATAGGGATCTTATCTGATTTTTCTTAGGCAGCAAGATAATTGTATAAATATGTATGCATATGTTAGATTTTACATATTTTACCATGTTTAACATATATTAGATTACTTGCTATCTAGAGGAGAGAATGGGAGGAAGGGGGGGAGGGAATTGGAACACAAAGTTTTGCAAGGGTCAGTGCTGAAAAATTACCCATGCATATGTTTTGAAAATAAAAGGCTTTAATAAAAAAAAAATAGGGATCTTAGAGACCAATAAGTCCAGTTCTCATCACTTAATTTTTCTGTGCCTCAATTTCTTCATTTGTTCAATAAGAATAATTTTTGCATCTCCATGAAAAAGGAGGATTGTCATGAAGAAAACTTTTAATAAAGTCTATCACTGTTATTATCCCAGTGATTAAACTGTATGTCTATTGTCTGAAGACCATTCTGATTAAGTTGGAGAGGTCCCTTCAATGTCATTAATTCAATTCAGCAAGCATTTATTAAATCTATTATATATTTGTTGAGTTTTTATAAGTATAGGCAAGCAGGTGGCACAATGAATAGAATGTAGGACTGGAATCAGAAAGATTTGCATTTGAATGTCTGAATATGGGCAAAGCAATTAACTACTATCTCCCTCAGTTTCCTCATCTGGAAAAGTGGGAATAAAAATAGCACCTATCTACCAGGATTGATTTGGGGATGAAATGAGATAATATTTGTAAAGCATTTAAACCTTAAAACACTATAAATGCTAGCTACTGGTATTATTTTTAAGCACCTTACCATGTGCCAGATATTGTACTAGGTAATGAATACAAAAACAAAAACAAAAATGAAATAGTGGCTGACTTCAAGGCACTTATAACCAAGTTGGTCATAGGGTGATGAAATGTTAGGCCATAAGAACTTTCAAAGGCTGTATCCTAACTCACAAAAGTGCTATGATGAATGTTGATAGCGGAAGCACTCATTGTGACAAAATCACAGATCCTCCCAACATTCAAATATTATTATTAAGTCCTGTAATCACAACAGTAGCAAATGCAGGAGTTTAGATTACACAGTAGATATTTTGAATGCCCTCTCAGTGGGCACATCATACTGCCTCTGTATTTTTAGAAAATATAAATTTGCTTGTACATACAGCTATAGTGAGATAGCTAAGTGGAGCTGAGAATAAAACATTGAAATAGGGGTTCAAATTCTGCATTGGATACTTACTACCTAAATGACCCTGAGCAAATCATTTAACCTCCATCTGCCTCAGATTTCTTATCTGTAAAATGGAGATGATAATAATAGCACCTACTCACAGTGTTGTAAGGATCAAATGATATAATATATGTAAAGCCTTTTACAAACTTTAAGTCACTATACAAAGAGTACTTATTGTTGTCATTATTAATTCAACAGATATTTCCTGAGAGCTTGCTATATCCAAGGCACTGAGTAGACATTAGGGGAAAAGATGAGTAAGACAAAGTCTCTGATCTTATTAAGTTGATAGCCTACAGGAGAGATTAGATAAGCACACACACAAATAATTATAATAAAGAATGAATATATAAATATAAAGCGAACAGTGCTAATGATAATGTGGAAGTATAGCTAAGGAGGATTTTCCCCCAAAATAAAGGGCTATGTTAATTCAGAGGAGGGAGACATTATAAGAAGCAAAAATTGATTGATAGCATATAAACTTCTGGTGAGCAGAGGCTGTTTTTCATTTTGTCACTATATCCCAAGTATTTAGCATAATTCTCTAACTACCTTATATATATATATATATATATATATATGTATGTATATATATATATAACTACCTTAACAGCATACTACAAAGTATAAATCTAATAAATGCTTGCTGAATGAATGAATTTGATAGCAAATAGACAAAAAGACCATATTGTAGGATTGGGTTCCTCAAAAAAGTGGAAGGACAATTAGTAAAGAAGACACATTGAAATTTGCACTTTAAATAAATATATAATCCAATTTGGATTACTTGCCATTTAGGGGTGGGGGTGGGGGTGGGAGGGACGGAAGGGAGAAAAAAATGGAACAAAAAGGTTTTGCAAGGGTTAATGCTGAAAATTATCTATGCATAGGTTTTGAAAATAAAAATCTTTAATAAAAATATGTAATCAAAGAGCCTATATCAATTTATGGGGAGAAATATTAGACTAAAAAATGCTATTCTGTTATTTCCCTCCCACAAGTTCAAAACTTCAGAATGGGAGCAATATTACTGCTTGTCAGTAATCCTAAACATAGAGAATTGTTTATTAGCATCATTTCCTTGAAAGAAGAAAATTACAATGTTAGCTAAAATCTTGATATTTTTCCATATTTTTTTCTTTGTAACATATTTGCATTTTGTCAATTTTCAATCAAGGAATCAAGTAATATAACTAAGTACAATAAAGTCTTGTATAAAATAGATTGAGAGAGCAATTTCATTAAAAAAAACTTTAAGAAAATAGAAATGTATACTAATAAAATTTTACCTTAAAACTATTTTAAATAATCATTAAGTACAATCATATCCCCATTATTTAAATTATAAATAAATATAAAGTACATAAAATTCAAATTCCAAGAACCTCAAAATCTCAGGATGAGAACTGGATTGAGAGAGATCAATGAGAAGAACCATCTTCTAGTCATGGTTCTGAATCATTGACTTACTATAAGACCCTGAGAAAGTCATTTTATTTTACTTGGCTTCAGTTTCTCTATCTATAAAATAAGGATAACCTATAATCTCCCAGAATTCTCATAAGGACCAAATAAGAACACTATATGTGCATATATATGTATGTATGCATGTGTATACATATATAAGCATTGAAAAGAGTCTAAAAAACTAAATATATGTGAACACCAGATGTATTCATTTGATGAAAAAAACTGTGATTATCCCATTAAAATACTATTGGGTAAAAAACAAGGTTTTTCTTTACTGTGTTATCTGGAGGCTTTGGCATTATCTTTAATTCCCACCTATTACATATTTAATCATTTGCTAAATCTTACTGTTTCAGCAGCTATCTCTTTTTCCAGTCAGACCCCTTCTCTCTCTACTCATATGACTACCATCCCCATCACCTCCTTCCTGGACTTCTGAAATAACAGAAATTATTTGTTGGGCTCTTGGCTTCAAGTCTCTTCCCTTTCCAGTTCACCCTTCTCAAAAGTGATTTTTCTTAAGCAGCAAATCTGACTCTGACATTCCCCTGATCAATAGATTCCAATGGCTTTCCTTTGCTTATAGAAGAAAATATAAATTCCTCTCTATTTATTCTACACATACTTATATGTATACCTATCTCTCTCCTGTTGAACTGTGTATTCTTTGAGTGTAGGTATTGTTTCATTAATTATATTTGTAGCCCCACCTCCCTGCCCCTGACCTGGAACAGAAGATTAATAAATGTTTCTTGATTGATTGATCTTACCAACATGGAAAAGGGATCTAAAATTAAAATAATGTACCCAAAGTAACATAACAAACAAGTCAGTACCATGTCCATGGAAAAGAAAGCTGCCTTGAAAACTTGGACTCAGTTTTCCAAACACTAGTTTCCAATTACCCTTGCTCAAGTGAAACAGGATTTATTTCTAAACAAAAAAAGCAAATCCTTTAAGATATGATTAAAATTACAAATAAAAGTAAGTGAATGTGAATACTTTGTAAACCACACATCCTTGTAAAGCAGTCTCCAAGTAACTACTGACAACCATGTTTCTAGTGCAATGATTGTAAACCACTTAGCATCAAATAAGACATTATAAACTTCTGAAACTTATAATTGCCTTCCTATGAAAAGACAAAATTTTCCCAAAGTTATTTTACATTTAATGTGACATTTCCTCTGATTTCTAAGACTGAGGAACTACAAAAGTCTACTTCTGAATCAAAAAGGAAATATTTAGATTCTATGAATAAAATAATCTCCACTGATAGGTCAATGTAATGTCACTGGGAAATAATACATACTCATTTTATTGCACCCAGTGCCATTCTTTTTCCTGAAAAGGTGATTTTCATACTGACCATTCCTCACAATACTAATTCCCTTCTTAATCTCCCCCACCTTCAATTTTTCTCATCCTTCAAGCTTGACTTTTCAGAAAGTCACTCCTTGTAATCACTTTTATTTAATTGGTCCTGACACATCATTTAATAGACTTATGGCATTTGTGATAGGAAAACTATGTTCTGCAATGCATGGTTTTAGAAGAATTGTCTGGGGTGCAAAGAAGTTAGCCTTACTTCAGGATCCAAATTATATTACAGTAGGCAGGGCTTGAAATCAGGTTTTTTGGATGGATCCCTCTCTTCACCATGACATGATAGAAAATAAAGAGAGGAGGATCTACTTGTTCAACTATAAAATTTCACCTATTAAACATAAATGACTGTACTTCTAGCAGAAAAGGCAAACCACAGCCACAATCCCTGCTGCCTCTCAATTTGGGCTCCTAATCCATGATACAGCTGTGCCTCCCTGAGGTTTAAACTGCTTTCAGAAATTCAGGTCCAGCCTATCATCAAAAAGGCAAATGATTTGGGGATAAAGGTTCATCCAAAAATAGTTATTTTCCCAATAGATTCCTTAGGAAGGCATATTTGAGTAAGACAAGGTAGGCTCAATTCTCACAGGTTAAATAAATGATAAAACCCGTAGAAGATACTGAGTGATATGAAATCCCAGCAAATTTTCCCAAAGGGCCTGCTTTAAACTAAAACACCCGCTCTAGGAAATCCTTGCTGGGTACTTCTTCTAATCAGGCCCCCAACCTGAAAGGAAAATGTGTGCAGTAGGCAGAGCCATGCACATTCCTCTTGGGGTAATATGTTTAAGATTCATGCTTCTCTCAACAATGTGTTGTAGGCAGGTGCTCGGCATTCATCTGGATATGGAAGCAACAACCCAGCTCAGGAAAAATGCCAGATGTTCATATAATAAATGTTATAGTTATCTATTTTTTTCCTGGCAGCTCATTCAAGTTTTTACCATTTTTAGCTATAAAATATATAGTGAAATCCTCTTATGGTAAAGTCCTGTTTTCCATGAAAACTTTCACTATATCAGGCGTGAGCAGCTTTCTCCTTGATTTGTGTCTTAACCATGAGAAAAAACATCACAGATGCAGACTGCATTGTACTGAGAACATATGCATGCTTTTAAATCACTTTTATCTTACTTTTTACTAATGTAACCCTGAAACATAAAATATGTTCTTTTTTGCATTCACTGTTATGGGCAGAACAGATGGTGAAAGGGTTAGATTAAAGTAATACAGCATGTCCATTAAAATAACCCCCACTGCTGGTGATTCTTCATTCAAACAGGAGTCATGTTTACTATATAAAAAAAAAAACAACCTTTTGCTTTAGCATTTGGAGTATGCTGGAGAGATCCTTAAGGATAAATATGAGTAGAAGAGAAGAACTAATGTCAGAATAAAATGTATTTCAAAAATACTTTATAGAAGTTGTTTTAATAATCAGAAAAGCTAAATAAACCTACAGACCTATTAGAAGGCAGCTAAACTGTCAACAAAGATAAATGTGGCTAAATTTGGTAAAAAAAAATTTGAAAAGATTATCTGAGAAAAGTAATTTTAAATCAAAATATTGTTTAACAGACATGCTAACTTTAACTGAAATTGTAACAATGGGGAAAATTTACAATTATTTTTCCATACTCACCAGGTCTATTTTAATAATTATCATATGGGGGGGCTTGTCTGCAACTTTATCAATCATTAAATGTATTATTAAATAGCAAATAGCCTAAAGGTCTTTTCCCAATAAGATAAAACACATATGGTTTAATACCTTAAAATTTCTGAATTCAGTCATGTAGTAATATGGTCAAATGGTCTTAAAAATCAAGTGGTGACAGGCATTCATAGTCACTTAAAAGGATCCATTAAGAAAATCTGGGGGAAATTCAAGAAGCTATAGTTATCTCACAGTACCTTCATTTTAGAATATGTAAGCCTATTGGTTAAGATTATCAATAATATTTGCTAAATCTATTTGTTACATAAAATCAGTGAGGAATTCAAATTTTTATTTTTCAAAATCTCCTTTGAGAAAACTATATGTCTTCCAATCACAATGAAACTCAGTAATAGAGAGTACACTGTTTTGGTTGTTATTCAAAATGACTGGAAGATGACTGCCCAAATGATTAACATTTCAATTATACATAGATTCCAAATGTTTCCAGATCATTTCTTCTCTACCTCTAGAGCAAAGGTTCTTAACCTGAGCTTGTTTTTAAAAAACATTTTGATAATTGTATTTTATTATAATTGATTTTCTTTGTAATTCTATGTGTTTTATGCATTTAAAAACATAATTTTGGGAAGAGGTCAATAAGCTTCACTGTGCTGCCAAAGGGATCCATGATATACAAAAAAAATTGGTTCTTGAGTATAGATAACCATTGACAATTTTTCAACATAATTTTAAAATACATATCCACATTAATTACTTTCACAGTCAACTTGTATTCATGATTTTAGGTTTTATTTTAAGTTTCAATTTTTTGTGTGTGTCTCACCAGAACCATGTCCATTTTCATTTTTACCTGCAAAAATCTCTGGGTTATTTCATTAATAGGGACATGTGAGGTTTTTAAGCAAATTGCAAAAGTCCCTAGAAATAGCAGATACTTTTCCTTAATCCAATCCCCCATAGAACAAAAATGCTCTGGGATTCAATCCATTCTTTTTTCTCACAGAAAAAGTAAGCACAGTCTACATCTCATTCAATTTCAATGTGATATGCAGCTGGAAAGGAATAGGCAATCTGGAACCAAAGGCCAGATTGACTTCCAATGTAACTCTATCGGGATTCTCCTCTAAGGTTACAAATGGAGTGAACTGGATCCAAAACCATAAAATCCATTCCCTACCCCAAGTTCCCTTCTCAACACACACACACACACACACACACACACACACACACACACACTTCCAAAAACACCGTATTTTTCCAAAGGTGAGGGGAAGAAAAAGTCTTAAAAGATGCACTTGCCCACACTCTCTTAAACAGGCATTACTCATGACTATTTCATCCTAATGAGTTCACCCTGGCCATAGGTGGAAATGATAATGCCTGTCCATTCCAATTAATCAAGAAAATACAAAAACATTTAGAGAAAATTGGGCAAATCCCAGTTTTCCACGACCAGTAGCACTAACTTTAATAATAATCCTCATCCATAGCCAGCTTAGGGCATGAGCCAGAAGCACTTCACTTTGCCCACCCATTCTTCCAAATCACTATCCGATTGCCCACAACTAAATGGCAGATTAGATGGGCTTGAATGAGATGGGTACAGGTGGTACCACCTGCTCCACCTCTTTTAGAGAAGCATTATTTGGTCTCTCAGTGATTCAAAAGCTGAGGGAAAAAAACAGAAAGAAGGCAGGCTGCTCTTGGCAGTATAATTGCACAGGGTCTGCTCTGACTGTGCTGGTAAACTGGCAGCCACTACTAACCCCATCCCCTACCCCAGTCCTACAGAGAGGGTGCATGAGATTTGTAATTTTGAGGAAAGAAAAGGAAGCTTAAGGTCACTGTACCAAGTTAATTCCTTTCAAACAAACAAAATACATCTCCTTCTTTTAGTCTCACTTAAAGTTAACAATTGTTTGTTTTTTTTCTTCTTCTTGTGTGCAATTCATGTAACAGAAGACACTAAAGTTAAAAAACAAAAACTTAGAACAGCAATAGATATCTGTTAAAGCATACACATCACAATCTCGACTTCATGGGATAACATAATGTAATAATACAGGGCAATATGCTTACAATGTGTTGCAGAAATATGAGGAAAAATAAATGAATGATCTAAGAAGAAAATGTGAGAATTCCTGGTTATGGATGCTTAAGGCCTATTCTTTAAAACCTTTCAAAGGCTTCCACAGTGAGTGAATTAAATTATATTGTGTAAAGTCAAAGGAGGTACAATCCATCCCCTTTAAATTTTGAATAGAAGAAGACTATTTCTAGCAGCAGCGATAGATCCATAAATTTAGCCATAATGAAATTTTATTGAGCAGATTTTGTAATAAACCTTCCTTACTATATTTATGTGTAGGATATGTGTATGACCATTAAATATATGTGTCTCTACATGGGTTATCTAATTGTAAAAATACAGTTCACAGACATCATAGATAAACATCTCTGGAATCTGGCCCACATCTCTCCAAGGAAGTCTATGATTATTGCTTTGAGGGCAAAAGGAGAAAAGTCATAAATGGATACTTGCTCCTTCCTTGAAGTGTGTCAGGCTTAGATTATATCTAAATGTTTCTCCAAATACTGGTTATCTAGAAATATGATTTTTAGGGATCAAAAGATGGTTGCTCTTAAAAAGAAGTCTGGAGTACAAGGAGGTAACCCTTAGCTTATATTCACCAACTTAGCTCTTTCCTCTAAATGACAGTTAAACAAAAGACCATTGCAAATTGCAAATGAAGAATAAACTCATTTATTCAAGCAAAACAGCTAGCAAAAATTAGAATTATTCTATGGATTATAATGTAACAGAAAATACACAAGAGTGAATGAGCTCTTCTGCCAGGAGTGAGACAAGATATTGATTTAAACCAAAAGAGAGGGCCCAATCTGACCTAAAAGGAAATTCTGTTCCTGAAATCTTTAGGGAGGCAAACTAGAAACTAAGAAGCCAACTATTCATAAATGTCTGCAACTTATTCTTGAAAGAATCTTTCTTCTCATTATCTCTCCTGAAGAGTCACTAAAAATATATTATGAATCTCCCCTAAAAGGCTTTGGCACTAACTTTAAACTTATGTAGGTTATGCATCACCAAAGTATTCTCTCCACCCATTAAGAGTCATATCTCCCTTCCACAAACCCAACAGCACAGTAAAACCACTTAGGTTTATTTAGAAACCCAATGACATTTAGAGTTTCCAAGAGCCCTATTCCACCACTCATTCTCTGGAGAAAGAGATGACAAATTCCAGGCTGATAAGCAAAATAGGAGAGGTATCTTGTTTGAATTGGCCCTGCTTCTTTGCTAACTGCCAAGCTCTTCTTTGCACTTCTAGTCACAATACCCTATAAACTGGGAATATTTCATCTAAATTCCCTCAATCTGTGTTCAATAGTCTTTCTAATGTCCTCAACCCTTGCTCTATAGACATCTGCATCTACCTAGATATAGCAGAGGGGTAGGTGGAGTTAAAGAACCTAAGTTTAAATATCAACTTTGCTACTAATATTACCTTTCATGAGCCTCTTCTCTTCTTTAATTCATTTTCTTCTGAAATGAGAAGATTGAAGAGGAAGACCTTTAAGATTCCTTCCAGGTCTAATTCCTCTTCTTCCTGAGAAATCATACTAACCTTTGTTCATATTTCTCTAATAATCTTGCTATATTCCTGTGATAAATGTATTGTGGTATTATTATTATTTGCATATTCTGTCAGTACCCTATACAAATACAACAGAAACTGTGTTTTATTATTCCTTAAATGCAGGATGATCAAGTGGGTAAAAGCATTTGTCTTGGACTCAAAATGTACTTCTGTCCCAACTCTGATACTTTCTAGCTGTATACTTGCTACTTAGTTATCCCAGAGATCTGAAAAGTACTTTGTAAAACTTGGAAACCTATACAAGAGCTTTTTATGTTCCTCCACTCTCAAACTACTCTCTCTTCTTTCTTTCATTGTCAAACTTCTAGAAAAAAGGGAGCCATATTAATTTCATCTACTTCTTTACCATCCATTCCCTTTTATCAGTCTCTGGAAATCTGGCTTCTATAACTAACATTCTATTGAAATTATTCCCTTTTTATCAATCTGTGGAAATCTGGTTTCTATAACTAACATTCTATTGAAACTACTCTCTCAAAGGTCACCAGTGACTTCATAAACACCAGTGCCCTCAGTCTTTGTCTGTAACATCCCACAGTCTCCTTACTTTGGGATATTTTTTCCTCGATTAGGATTCTGACACTGTAAATCTTCTTAAACTTTCTTCTTACTTCTCTAGCCATACTCAAAATGGCACTGGAACAAGTTTCAATCTTCAAACCTTTGTATCCAGGAGACATTTCCTGTTTTTTTTTTAATGCCTTAAATCCCTTTGAAAGACATTCCTTTCTCTTCCTTTAACTAAATCTAAAAGATAAGCATGACTCATAATTAGAAGGAAGTGAAGAATTCAAAAAGGCACAATTTCAAACCACTAAACAATAATTTTTGTAATTCCCTTTTCTATAGATTTAAGGCAAATTCTGTGTCTATGCTATAGTATATACTATACTATAGTAATCAAAAGGCTTGGAAAGTTACAAAAAAAATGAAGCTTTGTACTAAGACACTAATAAGTATTTTTAGAAAAATGTTATATAGCCAGAAAAAAAAAAACATTTCCATATAGGAGAAGAATGGTGTGAATACACCTTTTCAGCAGATTGCAAGTATAGCTATGTTGTTTTAATGATGGGGGTGTGAGATAGAATGACAAAAGCATTGGATAGTTGGAGAACTTAGGTCTGAATAAATAATTATTTATTATATATGTTATGTATAATATAATTTAATATATAAGTATATATTAAATATAAAATATATAATAATAAATATACAAATAAATAATAAATCAATTAATTATTTACTAGCTGTGAGTTTAGGGGCAAATCATTCCCTCTCTCTAAGCTTCCATTATTTCTTCTTATTTCTGCTACTGGTGCTCCTTTTCTCCTGGAAACCCAAGCAAGAAACTTTGGAAATAACTTTTCTTCTTCCTTAGCCACCCTCATCCAAGTTATCAAGTGTATGGGATGTTCAGGAGGACTAGCACTTCTAGTGTGAAAGCTGCCAATTCCTCTTGAGGGAGGCTCATCCATCTTTGGTATACATCTGATTCAACTAATTTTCACCTGTGGCTCCAAAAAGCTATAGCATAAACAGCAGTTATGCCCTGGTAAGCCATGTTGGCAGGACAAAGCCAAATCAGTGAATTAGGAGGATGTCTACCCCAAGCATGTGAAAATTTTCTCTGGCAGAATGAGTGGATGAGAACAATCTCTTCCAACTGCTATGAACGCAGCTAAAGCAGGTGTTCTTGAGCACTCAGGACTTGGTCTGGCATCAAAGATCCACTGCATACCATACCACTGCCAGTCTTCTTAACTTTTGTTCCACAACTGGACTTCAATGACTCAGGAAAAGAGAATGAGGCTAATAACTTTGTGCAATTCTGCCTCACTTGAGTCCAATCCAAGCACAAGTCAAGACATCACCTATGATGTTAATGGCCTTCTTCAAAAATGAAGGATGTGTGACCTGAGCAAGTCACTTAACCCTAATTGTCTCAGCAAAAAAAAAAAAAAAAATGGCACAACTTCCACAGTGTCTCCTTCCATTCTTTCTGTCCTTTCCATTCCCACTGCCATCATCCTAGTTCAGATGTTTAATTCCTCTCCTTCAGCAATGATCCCAAAACAACAGCTAAGACTCTTAGAGTGCTTTAAAATTTGCAAAACCCTGCTTCATAATTTGTTTCTCTTGATTCTGATAACAACCCAGGGAAGTAAAGGCTACATGTATAATTATCCACACTTCACAGATGAAGAAACTAAGGCTCACAAAATAATTTTTTGCAGGTCTGCACAGTTAACAAATATGTAAGGCAAAATTTGAATTTCTGACTTCAAATATAGTTAACTATCTATTAACTAAAATATGATCATCTCACTCTGCTGCCCATAAGTCATGGTAATTATCCAGTGACCTTTAAATAAAGTGCAAAGTCTTTAACTAGCCAACAAATCCAGACTCCACAGACTAGGTCATACCTACATTTCCAGTCTTACTTCCTACTGTGCTCCTTCACATATTCTATGGAACATCCTATCAAGATTCCTATTTCCTAACTATTTATTGAGCTGTTCTACATCCTTTACTTTGTATATGCCTGGAGAGCACTACATCTATCTCTACCCACATTTGAAATACTAACTAACCAATTTCCAATATGACTTTCTCTTTTCCAGTCAAAAGTGACATCTCTGTCACTTTTGTTTACATCTTTTTATGGACTTAAAAAAACCTACTTTATATCATTGGTGTGTGTCTTCCCTCCCTTCTCAATTATAACCACACCTCTAGAATAAGATTATGTTTTATTAAACTTCAAGTTCCCTCAGCATCTGCAGTAGTAACTTAAAACTTACTGGATGAATTAATCAAGTAAAGGGGAATCCCATTAATTTGTTCATAAAATATTTATTTAGGGCTACTTAACGTAGCATTATGCTTAGTTTCCATAGAAGATACCATAAAGTATAGTAACTGCCCTCAAGAGCCTAAATTCTGGCAAGAAAAAGGCAAGTTAAGATTCAAACAATATAACTAATATAAATTATGTTATAATATAGAATGTGATCACATTAAAAAGAAGTAAGTCAAGGCAATCAGTGCTTTGGGTTCAGAGAAGGAAAAAATAACTATGGCTGGTATAGCCAAGTAAATCTTCATGGAGGAGTGGATAATGATATGGGCCTTAAAGGATGAATGTGATTTAGACAGATAATGACAAGAAAAGAAACAGCATGAACTGCTGAAGGAAGAAAAAAAATTGCAGTACGCATACTACACTTTGAGTTTAATGAGTAGGCAAGTATGATTGAAGTAAATAGAAGGTTGGAATAAAATATTAATAGGAGGAAAATATGATTTAAAAAATAGGTTGAGACAAGACTGTGGTCATTCTGGTGTGTCAAGTCACAAAGTTATAGTTAGTATGTAGGCACAGGGAAGCCACATAAGTTTTTCATCAAGGAAATAACATGATGAGACTTATTAAAGACTATTCATTAGGTAGGATAAAAAAAAAAGAGAGAAGACACCAGAGGCAAGAAAAACTGTTAGACAATCATTGCAATAATCTAGGAGTGAGATGATGAAAGTCTGAACTAGAGTAGGAAGGTAATAACATGACAGACAAATGAACTGGATTTAAGTGGGGTGAGAGACTGTGCAAAGCCACCACACTCACTTTCTCCTCCAGAGCTATCTGGGTCCAGCGGCAAGATATAGATCAGAGCAACTGGAAATGGTCTTGATTGAAGATACATAAGATAAAATATGAAGAAAAGGCATACATGCCTTGACCTCAATAAAGTCTTATAGGGCCACTGAGTACAAAAATATTATAGTTTATTAAAAATGACAAATGATTTAGGGGTTCATTTTCTCTATCAATTTTCTAGGTATATTCAAATTGGGAGATTGAGATTTAGAGTATCCAAGTGACTTGCTCCAAGTTTCTCTAATTTAGGTTTTGGTATTCTCTTCATTAAGCCATCCAACAAGAAGAACACTATTCAAGGTAATTTATAAGTAATTTCTAGATTGAAAAGTCATAATTGTACATGTGTGTACAAAACCCCATGTGCTATGCATATTTTCTTCCTTCTCATTTATAACCACTTATCTTCTACTCATCCTTTTATAGCACAATTCATCATTTTTTTTCATCCTACTTGTTCTTTTCAACCCACATCCTGTTATCATTCTTTTAATCAAGGGCAACTTGGTCTAGGCAGAAAAATGTATCTTATCTACTTCAAACTTCAAACCATTAGGACCAAGTCTACACATAGTATTTTAAGACATTAAACAAGCTGAAAACATCAGCCTACTTGGAAGAATGAACATAAAGAAATTATTGTCACTAACCCAACTATATCATCAATCTTCCATGGAATCCTGAGCTCATCATCATATGCATTCTTTACAACTATACAGATTGCAACACATCTGTACCTTCTCATCCTATGTAATTCTCTCATAGATCCTCCAGATAGGAACCTAATATGATGGAGGTCTTATGTCAGAACAGGGTTCCTTAGCATGCATACGTGTGTGTGTGTGTGTGTGTGTGTGTGTGTGAGAGAGAGACAGAGAGAGAGAGAGAGAGAGAGAGAGAGAGAGAGAGAGAGAGAGACTGCTTTAGCAACTGGTAAAGCCTATGGACCCCTCAAAATAATGTTTTCAAATCCATAAAATTTAAAGAAAATATTAAATGAGAAGACAATTATGTTGAAATAAAAATTTTTTAAGATTTTTTTTCTCATTCAAGAGATCCCCTGAAAGCTGTGCACAAACACCAGGTTAAGTGGTTAAGTCTAACTTTGGGGCAGCTAGGTGGTTCAGTAGATAGAGCACCAGCCTTGAAGTCAGGAAGACCTGAGTTCAAATCTGGTCTCAGACACTTAACATTCCCTAGCTGTGGGACCCTGGGCAAGTCACTTAACCTCAATTGCCTCAGCAAAAAAAAAAAAAAAGCAAAAAACCCCTCTAACTTTATTATTAGTTTGTCCAATTGGATCTAGCACTCTAGCTGTCAAACTGATATCCTTCATTCTCATTATATAAATGATCTACCCTCTTTTCCAATCATTCATTTCCTTGAAGACTTTTTTTTATTTCTTGTGTGTAAATCAATCATAATCTGTCACTATCTTGCCTTGTAGCTATTACAAATAACCATCCTATTTATGAAAAACTTAGTTTTTGAATAGCTTCATAAAAATACTTATACTCATATAAATAATGCTCTAAATCACTACTGATTAGAGAAATGCAAATTAAAACAACTCTGAGGTACCATCTGTATGCTTTGATCTAGCAATAACATTACTAGATCTATATATCAAAAAGATCAAAAAAGGGGCAGGGGGATCTATATATACATATAAATATTTATATCTTTTTGTTGTAGCAAAAAGTTAGAATTGAGGAGATGTCCATTAATTGGGGAATGGCTGAACAAGTTGTAGTATAAGAGTATAATGGAATATTATTGTGCAAAAAAAAAAAGATGAGTAGATGAATTCAGAAAAAACTGAAAAAGGTACATGAACTGAGTGAAATGAGCAGAACTAAAAGAACATTGTACATGGTAACAACAAAATTGAATGATTAGCTGTGAGCAGCAATATCATGATCCAAGATAATTGCAAAGGACTCATGAAAAATGTTATCTATCTCCAAAGAAAGAACTGATGGCAAATGCAGATTGAAGTATGCTATTTTATATTTTTATTGGGGGCCTTTTTAGTCTGTTTTCTTTTACAACATGACTAATTTGGAAATATGTTTTCCACAATTGCATATGTATTAACTATTTAAAGGAGAAAAGAGATGAATGAAATAGGAAGAGAATTTAGAACTCAAAATTTTTTTAAAAAATGAATGCTAAAAATTGTGTTTACATATAATTGGGAAAAAATAAAAATCCATTTTTAAAAAACCAATACAGATTTGTCCATGATCACACAGATGTGCTTTGAACACAGATCCTGTCACTCTGGGGCCAGTGGTCTTTGTCCTGTACCATACTACCTCTCTAAAGAAAAGTCTGTAACCCTAATTATTCCCAGACTTCCTTCCATCTTTGTATTATCTATGCCTGACTCTACTTAGATTTCAAGATCAAGTGAAATCAGATGCATTCAAGGTGATAGGGCCAAGATCATACAATGTCAGATATGGAACAAGTAAAGGTTTACTAAAAGGAAAGACTTGGGTTCATGGTGAATATTCAAGTCAAATGCTGCCTCCTCAATGATGTTCTTCCTGATGTTTAACTGAAAATTATTTTCACCCTCCTAAAAAATCCAGTGAGCAGTTCATAACTCTAAAACACTCAGTTTCTATTCTGTATAAATTCATTTGCTTATGTATCCTATCTTCCAAAAAACATGATAAGCTCCTTGGGGATACAATCTACCATTTGTTCCAAGAATTAAGGAACTCTCACATGGCCCATAGCCCTAATATATTTCTTCCTAATTGATTCCTAGCTATTCCTATTTGTAATATCTTGTTGTTATTCAGATATATCTAATACTTTGTGACCCTTTTTGGTTTAGGTTTGTTTTGGTTTGAGGTTTTTTGTTTTGTTTTGTAAATATCTCCATTGGATCCATTTTGTCAGATAATCAGAGATTAAATGACTTGCCCAAAGTTACACAACTAGAAAGTGTCTGAGACTGGATTTGAACTCAAGTCTTCCTAATGATGGGCCCAGTGCTCTATCTACTGAGCCACCAGCTGTCTCAGCAGTATTTAGCTGTCACTTAGTAAATACTTAAAGTGAATAAATCTATGACACTGAAATCTCATCTAAATAACTAAAGAATAGGGATAGAGATAGACATTAAACTTGTGTTTTCACTTGCATGTCATGACATCACCTCCCTGATGTCATGGTCCTCTTTGAGAATGAAGGACAAACAACAACAACCTTCACTGGTATAAAGAAGCACTAGATAATGAAACTTTCTGGGCCAAGGTCATACTGCTAGTATGTCAGAGGCAGGATTTAAAGCCAGGAAGTCATTTCTCTATGCCACATAGTATACAGATGGGTAGGACTAGTTAATCAATCATTCAAAATGCACTTATGAAGTACCTACTATGTGCCAGATACTGAGCTAAGTACTAATTATCCAAAACCAAAACACCCTCTACCCTCAAGAAGTTTACATTCTATCTGAAGTAAACAACTTGTACACACATATGAACTAATATGTAAAATATAAAGAAATGATAAGTTATATCTGTATTGTTAATCAAAAATATTAATATTTTATGTCATATTGGGCTGGAAAGTAAGTTCCATACATTTAGTATTTTTGGATCAGGAGAATTCTGATGCTCATCTAAATAGAATGTTTTATCTTTATAAAAACAAACTCAATGGCAGAATAATATAGCTAAAGTAGAGATGGTTTAGTGCAACATAGATCTAAGCAGAATTGTTGAAAATTATTTCTAATGTTGCTTATAAGAGTTTTCCCAAGATGATCAAAAACAAGGGCTTTCTTTTTTGACCTCTCTTATCTATGGTCTTACATAGAAGTGGAAAGTTTATTGAGCCATTCATTAAAGTGACCAAAATGTAATCAAGTCTGAACTCATTCCTGAGGGGATCATCATACCAAGATGGGGGATAAAGGGTAGGCTCATCCTTTACTTCCACAAATAATGGGTAAGAGAATAGAGAGATGCTAGTTGGCACTTATCTCATACATACTAATAAGTTTGTCTGACCAAAAATAAAAAGCTATGTTGTAGGCCACACAGAGAGAATCAAATAGCAATATCACACAGAGAGAATCAAATAGCAATATCTGATTCCACCTCTTCCATCTGGGTGTGTTTAAACTTCATGACCTTTGACCTCTTATCTCTGGGAAGATTAGCACATGGTGAAAACCCTCTGGACACACAAAGTAGGGCCTTTGTCATATGTCCCAAGTTTTTTCCATCAATTAAAAGAGACAACTTTTGGATATGATATCCCTTTGCTATTTTCATTACATCCTTTTGACCAAACCATTCATAAGAGTAAATTCTAGGATCATTTTTAAACTACTTGGTCATGACCACTGGAGTATTACATGCTTAAAATATACATGTTAACTTTTGCCCCATAACAGTTTTCAACTTGGTATATGCATGCATACATGTTTATAATTATGTATGTATTCCTGGTTGATGTATTATGTTGTATTATGGTTGATAAGATTGGTTTTGTATCTTCTTTCCTCAATGGGACAGGATTCTAGTTCTAAAATCTATAATGCTTATGTGGAAACACTAAAGAGAACTAATCCCCACCAAAGACAGAATTTTATTTTCCCACTTGAACTTCTTATGTAGTCCTTAAGAGAGAACATTTTTCATGATCAAATATTTTATTCCCTGGTAATGAAATGGGGGAAAGGGAAGCTTTTAGATCCAGTTCAATATTTGAGGCTTTCTTCCACCTCTTGCTATCCCTTAAGAGTCACCATTCAGATCTCAGCATGGAAGGAGCAACTAATGACATTGAACCCTCTGCATGGTTTTGAAATTGACGTCATAGTTTTAGAAATGGGGAAATCATTCAATTAAATTTATCACATCTCAAATTTCACATGGGAAAATTGTTTACCAATTTACCTAAGCACCTAAATACTAAAGGAGCATTTTTTCCCACAGAAAAGCCTATTGGCTAGCCTAAAAATCTAGAAATTGAGACTTTCAAGATAAATTCCAAGTTATTTTCCCTATAGTAGTGGCTTAGGTCTTGCTTACAACTACATTTATACCATGATCTACAGAATAACTGATTACCTAAACATAGAGAAGAGTTTTGATTAGGCCTATAACAGTTAAATTACCCAATTTGCTTTTATGAAACACTGAAAATATACCATACTATAAAAATTCAAAGTGTACAAGTGTTCACTAGAGAAGAAGATTAAGCAGATTTCCCACTGTATAGTAGTCCCAAAAGAGTACAAAAGAATGCAAAATCTTCAGCACTCCATTTGTCATATGAACAAGGTGGCATTAATCTGAGATGCATAAAATTGAATTCTTAAGAAAACCATAAAATGGAGTTTCAGCAATAAAACTAGATTAGTAATCAAGAGTCTGCACTCCAGGACCAAATTTATAATTTAGAAAATATTACAATAAACAAACCTCTCTTAATTTATTTCCCCCTTCATATATTGCCCAGTGCTTAGATTTAAGGAAAGGGGGCTAGGTGAACATATCTGAGGGCAGAATAGATTCCCCAAAATTATGAAAGGAAGCCTAAAGTTCAATGACAGAAACTAAGAAAATTTCAGTAAGATCTTTATCTTAATAAGACAGAATGTCATTTATAGTCATTTTAAGCAGTAATTTTAATTTTTAATAATTTAATGAAATTTTTGTTTATTTTATTAGGTTTGATATTTAATAAAATAATTATTTTAATTAAAATACAAAGTGAAATTCTTTCAATCTTCAAAATTGAAGGCATGCGCTGGATAACATTTAAGGTCAATGAGAAATTGGTCTTCTCTTTTTTCCACTGAAAGATTTAACAGAAACAAGGTTCTCCAATGGAAAGTTTAAACCTCCCTAATGCAACCAGTGCTTGCAACAATTAAAAATTAGATAACAAGCTCACTTATCCATAAAGATTTGCTAATTCCTGAACTCACTGACATTCTGATTTCATTCCTTTTAAAGGTTGTTAACATATTTAAAAGAAAAGTTATCTTGAAATGATAAGTTGAAGAAAGGGAAAGTTCCTAAACCCAGTTTTGTTCTGTTATATAAAGTTATCATTTTTGTTAGAACCTCAAAGACCATCTCTTAGCATTTTTGCTGCTCAAGGGAGCTATTGGCAACTAGAGATGATTCTTTGAAGATAAAATGAAAAATTGAGAGGGCCACAGAGTATTTGATATTTGAAGTTGAAAATCCTGAGCCCTCTAGTAAATTCTTCAGGCAAGAGAAGACATTCCTTCACATCTTGGCATATCCTGCCAAGCCTAGATTCTGTGTACCAAAAAATCATGACATTTATTTCTTCCCATTCCTGCTACTATCTTTAGTATTTCTATGGTACCTTTGAGTTTCTATCCACACACCCTTGGCAAAAAATGAGTGCATTCAGAGCTACTATTTCAATCATTTCTATTATCTGGAATAACCTTTCTGCCTCTTTTTTCCTCATGAACAGCCCATCTGCTTCTCAACTGCACAGGGAATCACATACTTGATCCTTTGCCTAAGTCTTTTACTTTGCTTCCCCCTTCAAATTTTGGTCATAGGATTAGATTTTTCAATTCCAAAGTACTGGCCTTGCTATATCTTGGCAAATTGGCTGCTTCCTTAAAATATTTTAGCAAAAAATTTCTTGTAAAAGATACTTAGCCAAAAAGCTGGAATCTGCTATGCTCTGTGTAAACTTTAGTACACTACAGATATGCAACCAAAACAAACAAACAAAAAGAAATCAAGGCATCCCTTGAAAATTATTTCTACTAGCGGAAAAGTAGGAAAATCCCATGGATTAAGAGAAAACCAAATTTTGAAAAGTCATCAGTGGGATAAAAACTTCTTAGATGTCTAGACATTTCAATTGTATCAAAGCTGAATGACTCATTCTAATCAATTCCATAATTTCCCCAAATGTGAACTCAAACCAAATCAAATGGGAAAAAAAAAAAAAAAACCTGCAGCAATCCTTTCACATACCTGAGGGTATGGAGATGTCCTGGATTTTGATTTTGTGTTTGAGAGGCGGGGCTTATTTCCCTTTCGGTTGTCAGTTATGGTGGGTGTGGTGTTGGTATAGGAGAAAGATGGTTTGGTGGCTGTGATCTGATCCAGTGAGAGTTGCAGTCCTTTATATTCTGTATCTCTGCAAAGAACCCAAAAGGTAGAGATTTAAATATCTCATAAATATATTGAATTCATGAATTTTCTTATTAGAAATAAAAATCTGTGTCTGAAACCAGTGGAAATTTTTTAAAAATTTGAAAAAATGAGAGAAAAAAATAGATGTTTTCAAATTCCTCACTTTTTCTAATGCTAATCACAAGAAGGGTGTAAAAAGTCAATCAACAATTTTAGACAGCTTTCATGTTTATCACAGAATAATTATATTTGATTAATATAATACATTATACTGATTCATAATTCATCAGTTTTTGTTTTATTATCTTTTTCAGTACAAAATAACAGATCAAATTCTACTGGTCCTTCTACAATGTAGCTATTTAATGAGTAAAGATTAGATGATGTACTTTGGGACTTTAGTGAGACCATATTAGAAATTGAAGTCCCCTAAAATATCAGTTCTCAGAATATCAATTTCCAAGGACTGCACTTCAGTACTATTTCAGAATATTACAACAATTCTAAATGAGGTCATCTTATTTATTAAGAAATAGTTACTAGATTATAATTTTATATTATAAGATTATATATATAATATATATTTATTATTACACATAATATATAATAATAGAATATAAGATTATATAATATAATTATATATTAAAAGATTACAAAAAGCCATGTCTTTTTCAAACTTGGTATGTACTTTGGACTAGGCAAGTACTTAACAAATGTTTGTTGAATCAAGGTTTGTACAAAAACACAGATACTACTTACTCCAAATTTCTTAGCCAGACATATAATGCCATTTACAATCTAACTTCTACCTATGCTTCCAGTTTTATATTCAGCTATACCTTTCTTTGGGTCAAATTGTATTCTCTGAACATACTTTGTACTCTCCAAGCATTTGTTCACACAATTTTTCCTTCTCCTTTCCTTCAAAAACCTATCTATCCCTCAGGGCCCAAATCAAATCTGTTATCTCCGTGAAATCTTCCCTAACTAGCTATCATTTTAATCTTTGTACCTAGTTTTCATGTATATACAACATGTATAAGACTTTATAAACTCCTGGAGAGCAGAGACCACATCTCATGCATTTCTGCATCCAATAATATAAAACCTAGCATATAGTAAGTGCTAATAAATATCTGCTTATTACTGTTTCCAGTATCTCTGTGGCAAAAGCAGAAAACTAGAGAAATAAGAAAGACTTTCAAATTTGAGTTATTTTTCTCTAACTATGTATCTATTAATGAAATGATCCCTCTTTATGAGAAAAAACTCTTGGACAGATCCAAAAAGTCACCAAAAAAACAGGTCACCTCTCTGTCCTCTGATAAGTCACTTACATAGTATAAAGTCAAGCAAATGAAGGTTTCATCTTGACCAACAGAGCTCACACTTAGGAAGCCAATCAATCAGCTTAGAATCTGCCACAATTTGCTATTTTGTAAATAAAACAATGAAAACTCAGAGGACAAAGTATCCTGGCTTCCAGGAGTCCTTATTATCTCCTGTTTCTAATGTAATTTTTTTTGTAATTTTTTTTATTAAAACACAGAGATAGTCACTTTTAAAGAGGGTACTACTGTGTATCATTATGCTTCTTCTGATTGAATTTTTACTCAAGAGCAAAGATCCAAATTGAATGCGCTCCAATAAGGAAAGGAAAAGGATTGTTTTATGGTGAAGTTCCTGAAAATATCTGTAACTAACTCTGAAATGACTACTAAATCTATATTATAGCTGAGTCACTATGAGGCTAGAGACAATAAAAATAAACAAGGATAATTCTCTCTCTCTCTCTCTCTCTCTCTCTCTCTGTCTTATCCTTTCAAGCAATATAATTTATATATTGCTTAAAGGGTTGCAAAGTTCTTTACAAATATTTTCTCATAATATTTTCACAATTCTGAGAGGCAGAAATTATTATCATTTTACAGATAAGGGAAATAAGACAGAGATTAAGTGATTTACCCAGGATTATCCTACTAGGTAGGCACCTGAATGGAGATCTTCCACACCCCAGGCCCAGCCCTTTATTCACTGTACCATCTTATTGCTTCTAAGTAACAATGAATCATATTCATATTCTAAGATAAAAGTTATCACCAGTTAGATGTGATTTTATAAGTAGAAGGAATTCCCAAGTGGAGTGATTTGATACCAGTATAGGCAGGCACCTTCTCTGACATTTAAAATCTTAGAGATTTGCCTAGAATACTGAGAGGTTACATGATTTGCCTAGAGTCACACAGCTAATGTATATCATAATGGGAAATTTGAACTCAGGTCTTCCTGGCTTCAAGACCAGCTTTCTATCTACTTTGACACTTTTACAATTATAATATTTTAAAATTCTTCCATTATTTCTGGATTCAATACAATTTATCAGGCATTTACTAAGCACTTCCAATATAATAGTAGTAGTTCAATGAGTTTCAAGGAAACATGTTTCAATAGTGTGGATACTCCTCCTGCCCATACAACAAATCTCAACCTATAGTGATTTACTATAGCAGAAAAATTCCTCATCCATAATGGGCCAAGCTGATGAGGAACCCTTCTGAGATAAGCTAGGCTGATTTT
>JAJPUD010001724.1:257853-313391 GCA_023553655.1 Myrmecobius fasciatus | reverse complement strand
AAGGAAGGAAGGGAGGGAGGAAGGAAGGAAGGAAGGAAGGGAGAAAAAGAAAATATGCACACTAGAAGAAACAATCAAACTATCTACACTTCACTTAGGAAAAAATTTGCTCATTTATCTTAAAGCTGTAACTTGAAGTCAAGGGATTTAAATGATAATCCTGGCTCTACCACTTGCTACCAGTGGGGATGGGGGGAGGGGCAGTATGTGGGAGTGTGAGTGTAGATGAACAAGCCACTTATTTTCATCTTGGCAATAATTTCCACATTTTTAAAATTAGGATATTAGGCTTGCTGATTTCTGAGGTGCATTTCAGCTCTAATCTATGACAGTTATTCTCTGCATAGCAATCAATCTATATTCATTGAAAAACACCAACCTCAAAAGGTAGAACAAGGTACCATAAGAAATTACATCTAGCCTCTACTATGGCCTTTCACTTTTTGGTGTGCTCTCTACCAAAAACTTTGTACAGAGTTTTTTTTTTTTTTAAATGAAAGAAAAGCAATGTGAGATGATTGTAAAGAAACCTGACCTCAGAGACAAGAAGACCTAGATTCAAGTCCTACCATTGTCATAGCCTAACTATGTGACTCTAAGCAGGTTATTTAATTTCTCAGTGTCCCCCAGATATCTGTCTAAGATGACAAGGTGCACAAAGGCTCTGATCTGTATGATCACGTACCCTATTATGCAAGTGCTAAAGCCCATTAATTATACACTAAGAGATAAAAGATAAATCTTTTTGGGTTGGACCTGGTCCAGTCATATCAACAAATGACATTCTCATAAGAATATATATCTTTGAATATAGAAATGCATGTTCAATAAAGCCTTTTAATTTTTTCCTGTGGAGCAGGACAGACTAAAAGGGAATAACAAAAAGCTTTATCTATAAAAAAGAACTTAATACATACTGAGTTTTTAACATCCATCTTGCATGAATTCCATTACATAAAAATCTCCTTAGAAATACTTTTTTGTTAAAGATTCTATTTAGATTATTGTAGATGATCACCTCAAAGAAGGATTAATTCAGTTCTCCCAAAGGCAATAATGTAAGAGAATCAGTAAGATAAGGTCTCTGCCACATATTTCCAAATGGTTGCCACCAAGGTAAATAGAATGGTAAATTACAAATTTTCCATTTATTAAATTTAAATTGGTAAATTCAAAATGCCAAATATTCTTCTACTATTGGATATCAAAGTCATCTACTTTCTAAAACTAGCCTTGCAATTGATCCAAAATGGGGTTTCCAGCCCTAAAAGTAGTGGGACATGGGTAATCTGCAATCACTAAAGCTTGGAATTGGTAGATTGCATCCCTATTTCCACAAATAAGCAAGCATAATCTTATTCAAATATAGGCAGTCAAGAGCTACTCAATTCACAAATTTTGTCATCTGTATCTACTCTAAACTTTAAAGTAGTTCCAGATTCACCTTTTTTCTCATAAAACTGTGTAATCTCATTGTCATAGGTCTTTCTTGACTTGAGTAACATGTTACACAACACAATTCATCATACAGTTGTCAACTTGTTCATTGCAGCTCCTTAGCTTAGTAAATATTTTTTAATTGTTCATTCATACAGATTATCTTTTATTAGATGAGTTCCAAATTCATCTGGATACAAAATAATTTTGTATTTGAGCCTAAATTTATATCATGTGCATAGATTAGGATAATGCTTAATTTAATATTTATTATTTAGAAGATAAAATATTATTAGAATAAAAATGTTCTCCCAGAATACATATCCCCATTGTATAAAGCATCTAATTTCCTTAGGACGGTTAGGGAATCTCTGCTGTAAACGTTGATGCCAACCAAAAAAAATATATAATAATATCAATCCAATAGTTTTTAAGTAAGGATATGGAACTGTTTACCCCATAGCACTATGAAGAATCACTTCTATTCCCTCAAAACATACACTTGAATTGTCTATTTAATTTCTGAGTTCATTCTTATCAGGGATTCTTGGAGCTTTCTTTTTCTTCCTGCATTAGCCAGAGATTTTATCTCCATTTTAGATAACTACTTATTTTACTTCTCTGTTGATATTTCTGCATAATGTCTAGCAGAATTCAGCTCCTCTTTGCCTGTTTTATGTTATATTATAATTTTTAATGGATGTTGCCAGATTTCCCAATTGAGCTATCCATTTTTTTTATACAGCTGAAGGTGATCAAATTACTCTGAAAAACGTGGAAACAAAGACATACAACTGATTTGGCTCAAAAAGATGTTGATTGAAATAAGCAGAGTATTGCATTAAGCAATGATGGGTTTAAGTGGGAATGACTGCCTATACTAAACTTTTTAATTGGATTCTATAGTCACTCTTACACGAAGTCCATGACCTTTCTTATAATCTGGCACCATGACTGTCTGTCCACAATTCCAACCTCTGCAGCAGAGAGACTTAGTTTGTGCTTCATTTCCAAGCTCCTACAGAGTCTAGCCTTCAGGCTGATAAGCAGGATTCCTTACTGTGAAGGCCTCACAGACTAAAGAGTCCTGCAGGGAAATTACACTAAGGCGCCCTTGGAAATGTAATGGTTTCATAGTAATAAGTGGATTTGTGTTTCTTCCTTGTGGTTTTCACTACTTGATTTGGCACTTGTACTAGTTCCCAAATACAATTTGGTTTACATAAACGTTGACTCTGTAACATCAATTTATCTTCCATTCCTATGTATTCTCAAATCTATTGTGAAGCTGCTACTATCACAATCACTAGTTCAGTTTCCCAAAAAAAAATAAAAATGGTATTCATATGGCTAAAACTCATTTCATTTCAATGACTTAAAATGAGGATATAAAGATGTTCTTCACCACATATATTTAAAAGTTAAATCCCCAACATGGGGGAACATGGATGACAGAACATCTATTGCAATTGACAAGCAATTCTTCCATGGCCTTTTGCTAAGCTCCTCCCATTAAAACAGAATCTAATTTATATGTGTCCTAATCCTGTCTTCAATCTTATTTCATTGTGATTTCTTATAGACAATACAGACTCCAGTGATCTTTCCCACCTATGAAATCATGGACAGACTACTATTTACATCAATTATTTTATACTTTATATATATATATATATAATATATATATACATAAATAAAAATATATGAGATACAGAAAGGTCTTTTTCTCTGTTATAGCTACATCAGACATTCATATAGGTGAAAAACTATACCTAAAACCTACCTCCTTACCCCAAACTATCTGATATAATGCTTCACAGAATATAGTAAGTATGCAATAAATATTTTCCAATGTTTGATATCAACTTTATTACAATAAACTCTCACTTATGCAAAGAATTACTTCCAGGACACATTCTAGAATTGGATTCTGTTACCTATTTTATATTTTCTTTATCTAACGTTGACTGCTAAGATTCTACATGATCCTGAATCATAAAATAAATGCAAAATTATAGTTAATAAAACTGAATTACTTAAGGTGTTTTACAGTATTATAAATTATTAAATAGTATGGCATAAATAGAAACTCTTGGTTACTTTGTATATTGGTTTGGAATTATATTATATTGTTCCCTAATATTTCTTATTTATAATTATGATAATGACTTCAAGTAAGAAAGCTGATGAGTAAAAAGTAACTCCCTACACATCATTCTTATCTTACATAGGATATCAAAGCCATAAGTCAATAACGAAAAGAAAATTAAGTAGAAAAGGAAGAAATTCAGATAGCATCATGTAGTTTTAAAATCATTAATTTACTGATTTAAAAAAAAACACATTGAGTTAAATGTAAGTATGTCTGTGTGTGATCTATACACTAGGCAAATAAAAATCCATAGACATAAAAACATGATACAATCAATGTGATATGTGCCATGTTTCCTTCTGTTGCTAATTTAACCAAACCATCTCACATAAACCCTTTTAGAAAGATGTTTACTCTTTTTTTTAAAAAGAAAAACAATTTGACCTTTAATGCCAGATCCAAGAAAATCAAATGCATTATACTCAATTATTCTCCAAATTATAAACTCTATTCTAAATCCCTACTACAATAATGTAAAGGAGTCCTTTTCAATCAAATGCCCCAGACACATACTTCTGGACACATATGCTTCTAGGAAAGGCGCTCGCTCTCTCTCTCTCTCTCTCTCTCTCTCTCTCTCTCTCTCTCTCTCTCTCTCTCTCTTTTACTATACCCCCAAACGATGCAGGGACTTACAGGTAATCATTATTCATAAAGTTATTTGGTTATTGTCCTCCTTTTTCAGAGAGGACAAAAATAACATCACTATGTTGGGGTCAAAGTACAGTGTATCTGACTATGGCTGATCATATCAATAGGATCTCAGAAGGCTCTACCACAGTCTTATACAAATAGTTCATATCATTATTCTGTAATTGTTCTTGTTCAGTATTCCCTTATCCATGTGATTCAACTATATAAACTGAACCTCTTATGCCTGCAGCAGCTGCCTCTTGTCTCTCCTATCTAACATTTATTCTCTCTTTTTTTCCAGATCTATATTTATGGTCCAGCCTTTCTCCCTCACCCCCACACATATAAAGTGACTAGTATCTATTGATTTCACCTCTAGCTTCACAGTTGTCACTTTCTGAACCATTCTCCATCCTCTCTACCTTGTCAACCTACAAGTTTTTAATGTTTCCATGAAAACACATATAAACTTCAATGGTTCCCCAAGTTCCTCTTTGGAAAAAACCTGCTATTTTATACTATTACCTACAAGTGAAAAGAAACAATGACATTTTACTTTGTGGTTTTAGCAAATGGTTGAATCATCAATAAATTTAAAAATACGCATCTACTATTATCTAAATTAAATTAACCCTAGATTATTTTTCTTTGGACTCCATCTATGATATTTTAATGCTCAGAGCCTTCCTCATATACCTATTTGTAAATAGCATCTACTCATCCCTGAATTATGTTCTCCAATTATCTAAATTCTCTAAATCTTGCCTGTCCTTATTTTTTGGCTGTTTTACTGCTTTGGGGGTTAAGGGTTGAGGGTCTTAGAAGTCAAAAATAAAATGTTATATTATATTCTATAATGTGTATCTATGGCATAAATTAAAATTTTCAATTTTGCAAAACCAATTCAATCTTCTTCCCCAAATCTCAGGTACTATTTAGGAAGATTACAAAAAAGTAATATTCCATAGTGTAGTACAAAGGGCACTGAGTCTGCAGTCAGAGAATCTGGATTTTAATAAGAGCTTTGATATTTACAATTTGTGGTATATCTTGATAAAGTTATTTTACAGAATCTAAGTTTCTCTGATTTTAAAGATATCTTCTAGACCATCTAATTTGACTTCTGAACAGGAAATCTACCTTTACTACAACTTCCAGAAAGAAACATTTCCTTGTAGGCCTATACTGAGAGAGAACCCAGTACATTTTAAGTGATATTTTATATCTTTTATTGTTACTGAATTTTTCCTTACAGCAAGCCAGAATGTACTTGTCAAACTTCCACTGATTCTACCTGGGAGGCTAAGCAGGACAAGTTATCATTGTTGTTGTTTAATATTAATAATAATAATAACTAATATTTATCTAGCATATACTATGTGCTATGTTATATGCCAGGCACTGTAGTAAGTGCTTTAAAATTATTACCTCATTTGACTCTCCCATAAACCCTGGAAGGCAAATGCTATTATTCGTCCCAATTTACAAATGAGGAAAATGAAACAGAATTTAAGTAACTTGCTTAGGATTACATAGCTATTGTGTGGAACTAGATTTGAATTTAATATCTAGCGCTTGAAAACAGCTATTTTTTTCCTTTCCCCAGGCCCTCTCCTTCAACTCCCAGGAGGGCATTAGAGTCAGCCCATACTAGCTGGAGAGTTGGTTGTTAAATTTTCAGTATTTACATTGCAGCTCAGAAATCAGCAAACACTACAAATTAGGGCTTGGTTTACTATTTTGTTGAATGAATAGACTTAAGAAAGTGATGGGAAAATGTTTAAAATGTACATTAAAATTAAAAGTGTGTGGCACAGTGGATAGAGCACCAGCCCTGAAGTCAGGAAGACCTGAGTTCAAATTTGGACTCAAGACACTTAACATGTCCTCTGTGACCTTTAGCAAGTCACTTAACCCCAATTGCCTCAGCAAAGAAGCAAGAAAAAAAAATTAAAAGTGTGTCATTGCATACATAATCCCCTCCTCCCACCCCAAAGCACTTATGAAACATTTACTCTGTCAACCCCTAATCTTCTCTTTTCTACTCAACACATCATCAATTCTTTAAACTGTTTCTCCAGGACTATCACTATGCTGGAACCCTAATCTAGAAATTTGCCAGCTTGTCAATGTCCTTCCTAAAATTTGGCATAATAAACTGAACACAATGCCAGACATACATGCTGACAGAGTATAACTAGACTATCATCTCTCCAGTCTCAGACACTGTATCTTTCAAAGAAACCTAAAATAAAGATTCTGATTGTCAGTTCATTGAAATACTCAAGTCTTTTTCATACAGACTACCATCTTGCCACACCTCCCTCATCTCTAATTCCCTTTTCTATTCCTTGATTTTCTTCTCTGTAAAACAAAGGGGTTGAATATATTAATTCAAAGGTCCCTTCCTGTCCAGCAAATCTATGATCCTAGGAAAACAAAAACAGGGTAAGAACATGGCAATGGTACTTGAATCAGTCATGGTTTGATTCTACATTTTATAGCAGATCAAAGAATGATAGCATTAGAAAGGACCCTGGAGGCCATGTTAAGCCAACTTTTTCATTTTACATATAGATGAAAAAACTAAAGCCAACAGAAGTGAAGAGATTACTCAGTCTCACATGACTAAAGTTAGTAGCACAGCTAGACGAGACCCTAGTCTTCTTCTGAAACTGCACTGCTTTTCTTTACACAACACATTGTGAATCAGAGCATAGCCACAGCCTCTGGGAAAGTCATTGTAACATTGTACAATGGCTAAAACTATTCTGAAGTAATAAATAAACTAAACATGATAACATGGGCATTGCAACAGGGGGGAAAAAAAGACGCACCAAAAATTTTTACTGATGCAAACAATGTTTTTAAATGTACAAATCTCTATTTATTTAACTTAAACATTTTGTAGTATATTCCATTGCATTTATCCTTGATTAAGCTTCTTCTGGATAGTTAATCATTAATGGTTTCTTTACTGTTGCTATGCAAACAGCTCATTTATACTTAGGAATATCAAATCTCAAAGACATGTTCTTTAATTGGATTCATTTATTTCTAATCTGCTTAAGCCCTTACTACTGTAATGCTTGACTAAATATATATTAAATTCTTTTATTTAAACTGCTAAAATAAATTTGAAATGCATTCCATGAATAAAAATACTTAATTGAACACATGTTCTACCATTGTTGTTATGTGCCTCACTATTCACAAATTATTCGAAATGGCCTGGGACACAAGCTTTTGTTATGTCTAAAGGAAAAAGAAGATGTATGAATGGTTGCTAGGGAATTTGGGGTTGCATGAAAATAAGAGTTCTTTTAAAATTATTTTTGTAAGTATTGTCAGAGATCTATGCAAAAGCATATAGGGTTTACAGATTCTGTATATTGGGATTAGCATTACCTTTAAAAGTTTGAGTAAATGGCTGCCGATATAGTAAGATCTGAAGAATCTGGGAAAACTCTGAAAAACATTGTTCTTGACAGTGAATTTTAGAATGTAATTCTAAAATTCAACCAATAATGATTTATTTCTGGGTTTTAAAGCTTTATCTTCACTAAAATGTCTTCAGAGAAGCATAAATATTAAGCTTTATCAGCCCTTTCTACATTTTTCTTGCTTTTTCCCTTTCATTCCTTCTTCTTTCCTTTCTTTCTCCCTTTCTCCCCTTTCTTCTTGGTCTGTCCCTGTGATTTCATTGGTATGGAACTCACTGTGTGGTTAACCTTAGACAGATGTGACTTCCCCAAGATAACATAGCCATTATGTGTCTGATATGTAACTTTAACTAAGTTATTCTTGCTTCCGAGATGGGACTTTTATCTATTAATACTCATTGACTTTTACTAAATCAATTTTTCCCCAGAGAGCATATTTTGACTTGGGAAAATGGAGAGCATATGAGGGGACTTCAGTATCTGAGAGAACAACAAAAATAGTCTCTAGGGAGAAGGGGAGAAGGCAACTAGAAAGAAAAGAAAATGGTTATAAAGACAAATTTCAACTATTTCCCAACCCTACCTCCTTCATCCAACTTCATTCAAAATGAGGAAACCACAACTTTCCCAAAGTTACATAGATTAATAAAAAGAAGAGTCTGAGATTTGAACCCACATTCTTTGGCTACAAATCTAGTGTTCCATATCTTGTTGCTTCTTGAGCAAAGTGGTTTTGGAGAGGAGAACAATTGAAGAATTTATATATTTTGCCTGTCCACACTGCAATTTGATTTGAGAAAGACCGTTCATTTTCAATATTCTTATTTTAGAGATCAATCAGTAAATATTTGTTAAGTGCCTATTATGTACCAGGCACTGTAACTGAAACCCACAAGAAGCTAAGTGACTCACCCAAAGCAGCACAGCCATTGAATGTAAGATCTAAAATGTGGATCCCAGAATCATCTCCAAGTCCCATTGACACAAATACTTTATAAAGAAGTATTTTTAATATGTTTTACAACCTTCCCTAAATAAAGCAACACAATTGAAACAAATGCTTCCCATACAAGAGTTAAATAAAAGATTCCTCACATTCAAATTGGTTTGGTTTGATTGTCACCTTTTATGTTTGCAGAGGACCAAAATGACATCACAATGTTGGGGTCAAGGTACATCATATCCAATTGTGGCTCATTAGGCCAATAAAAGCTCAGAAGACTCTACACAAGTCAAGCACATCTAGTCCATAGTCCAATAGGAGATGCCTAGATGAGGAATACTTTACCTTGAAATAATTTGTAGTTTCTCCAGTCATTTTTACCTGGCTTTGTGAGGTAGTCCTCACAAAACAGCAGTACCTGCACTTTGCTATTTTTTTTAACTACTTTAATTTAATGGCTGACATATGCTCTGGGTAGCTTTGAATCACCATCCTCCAAAGCATCCTAGGAACCCTGCAGGTACCCAAATCCAGGAAAACAAATTAGTGCTACATTCTATCCAGGCTGAGGTAAGATTTCAACAGTTATTATAAATTCTGTTTGTTTCCACACTGTTGGTCTCTTAGTGGTTTATAAAAGATGAGAATGAAAAGAAAAAGCTGCTGTTGTACTTTATAGGTTCTGCAAGAAAACTGCCCTTTTGATGTTATCTGTTGAGATTAATAAAGGACATAAATATCAATTAATTAACCGAAATGGAAAACAAGCAAACCTCATGTCTGCTTCTTCCCTTTAGCCATTATAGCAATGCAATAGTTGGCAAATTATCAAAAGCACAGAGAGAGAAAGAAGAATGACACAAAGCTGGGATGACAGAGACTCTCTAGAGAAAGTCTAGGATTAAAAAACAGGACCAGCACCTTCAACTGCATCTTCAGAAGAGGAAAGGATGATAGTTACCAAGTAGGCTAGGACAATGTTTCCCATGATGTTCCACAGAACCATGGTGATGCCAAGAATGTGAAATCCATGAAATCCATTAAAAAATAATACTGCTAGTAATATTCCCCTCACCCAAGACATAAAATATGAAATTATATGTCAAAAATATTTAACACATGTGGCCACTTTTAAACATGAAAATAGGCTCATTTTACTATTTTACTCCAAAATGTCCCTGTCTTTCCTTTTTCCCAGGAGTAGTCCATATTTCCTAAACTCCTCAAATCAGCATTTCTGGATTATCAAAATATTTCAAATCCCAAGGCCAAATTAGTTTCAAATAAGTTATTATACAATGACATAACCAAGCAGTGTTACTCATGCCACAGAAATAATATAAGAAGTGGTAAGGGACTTAAGTGTGAATGTAAGAATAGAAGAGTTTGAATCTTATCATAACAAGTTAACATAGAAGTTCAACAGCATGATATCCATTTCCTAACCAAGAAACCATATTAACAAGATTTTGAGAAAGAGATACAATGAATTGCTTGAATAAGATACAAAGAGTTATTTGAATAAGAAAGCCTCCATCAAAGATGGGGAATACTGTCCTTTTGTTTAAGGGATTTTTTTTTTAAAGTATTTGCCTTTTAAATCCAGCTCTAATGTAAACTTATGACCATGGACAAATCATCTAGCTATTCTTGGGTCTTTATTTTAGAGATAAAAGAATTGGAGAAAATTCATGTTTCCCAAATTTAACTGTACCATGGACAACAACAACAACAAAACCTACATTCTCAAAATCCTATGCCTTCAAAAACACCTCTGCACAAGAAACTAAAATTTTATTGTGCAGAATATATACTTGATGAATGTTAATTGATTGTATACTATTAGTTCAAATGTCTCCCCTCATAGACTATAAACGCCTTGAGGTTAGGGACTATTTCATTTTGATCTTTGTATCCTAGGTCACTATCTGGTCTGGTATATAGGAAGATCTTGATAATGCACCTGCATTAAATCTATGTGTTCGACCTTGGGGAAGGCACATGATCTCTCTGAATTTTCATGTTCTTCATCAGTAGAATGACGGGACTGGTCTAGATTCTTATTTCTTATTTCTAAAATCCTGTCACCTTGATTCTCTATGTTTTAAGGGATGAGAACCAGACATTTGAGAAGGATGTGAAAGAGGGGAAAGGTATAGAGGGGGAAGAAATGGGATGGCAAGTAGAAAGGAGGAAATAAAGGAAGAAGCCATATGCATAGAAATGGAAAGACAGGTAGCAAAATGAAAAAGGAAAGGAAGTCAGGCTTTCTTTTTAAATTTCTATGATTTTTGGAAGTAATATTTGGATAACAAAAATTCTGAATGTTAATTTTTAAAAAATTATCCCATTGGTTGAAAAACTTCAGTCTATCTTAAGTCTGAATATTTTTTTTTTTTTGCTTTTTTTGCTAAGGCAATTGGGTTTAAGTGACTTGCCCAGGGTCACACAGCTAGGAAGTATCTGAGACCAGATTTGAACCCAGGTCCTCCTGACTTCAGGGCTGGTGCTCTATCCACTGTGCCACCTAGCTGCCCCAAGTCTGAATATTTCTTAAGCCCCTTCAACTTAAAAAGATATAGGAAGATATAGGAATCTATAAATTTCATAACTTTTATAGTGTCAATTATTTTGCATTAACTTTTATGGGCTTTTTAAAAAAAATACTGTGCTGGTGGTTTTTATAAATTGTTTTTCATATGAAGAGCATTTCCTAAATTAATGTTTGGGACTGTGAGAGCCATTCGGTTAAGCCAGGGCAAAAAAAAAAACCCACAACAGGGCAGACACAGACTGAGAAAGGCCCTCAGCTGCACTGTGGAGGTTCCATAATCAGAAGGCATTAACCTACATAATGCACTAGCCCAGAATCATTGATTACTTTCTGACCTATAATTTCACCAGTTTGATTTAGCTTAGATTTTGTACTTCATAAAGTAGCAAAAAGTTGTTTTCAATTTGTCTTCCCCTTGAGCTGATCAGAATCCTTATATTTTAAATTTACCATTCACTGTATCAATAGTTACTCTCAGTGACTTTCCATCCAAAAAAATATAAAAATCTTAAACCTAAAAAAAACACACCAAAACATTTTAAAGAATATTTTTAAAAATTAATTGTAATATATTATGTAAGGAGAATAATAGAGAGAACAGAACTGGTGCTAAAGTCAAAGAACATATGTCCAAACCTCACCTCTGACACTTCTATTTAGTCATCCAGGGCAAGTATCTACTTCACTGCACCTCAGTTTTATCACTTGTAATAAGGAGATTGGACTACATGGATTTCCAGTTCTAGATATCATATGCTCTAATAAGTTAATTAATAGACTCCCTAGGAGTGAAGTTCTTTTATGCACATCAGCCATGGTTTTTTTTAAGTTATACATAAACTAGTGGAAGTAGAATTGCTTGGATTTGCAACTGCATCCCAAAAGTAGCTAAGTACAGAGCTCTATGCTGAATCCCTACCCAAATAGAAATAAACAAATCTGTGAAACCTTTAGAGTCTGTCTTCCCACATTCCCAGCTTCAGGGGCTCAATGCTCTTCAGCATTTCTTATTAAAACGGTGAAACATCTGTCATCAGTCATTTCCATTTATTAGCTAGCTGATTACACTTTTGCTGAAACAAGGTTTGGAGTATTATAACAACCATGCCTTTGTATTTTGAGCCTTTTCTTTCTGATTGTAAGATAAATAGCTTTTTTATCTTATTAAAGTAATTACAAAGCACACAAATCAAATTAGGGTGAAGAAGCAAGTGAACCTTTGAATAACACTAGACCTGCTCAGTCCAACCAAAAGTAAACCTGATTTACTACTCTTAGAGTAATTTTGGGGTGAAAGAAAGAGACTGAAAGGATGAGTTATTAGTCTCTGCCCCACACAGAGACTCTTATTCTCCAAGGAAAAATAAGCTAAACTTGACTCCTGTTTCAAAATACCTTGTTTCAGAGATTGCTGCTGCTGCTACTGCTATTTAATGAAGAACATCACCAACTTTTTCCAGGACCTAGAACTTGCCCTGGTCTTAGAACATGTCTGTTAGCAGGTATCTCTTTAAAACTATAAAAGCAAGGGACAGCTAGATGTTGCAGTGGATAGAGCACCAGTCCTGAAATCAGGAAAACCTAAGTTCAATTCTGGCCTCAGACACTTAACACTTCCTAGCTCTGTGACCAATTGCCTCAGGAAAAAAAAACCACAATAATAACAACTATAAGAGCATCATCTCCTTAACCAAACCTATCTTTTTCCTCCAAGATTCCTAAAGACAAATTGATGTTAAATCCAAATCAATGTGAATATTGACATAATTTTTATTACTTTAGTTAATATCTAAGTTTATGCCATCACAATGAATTGAAAGGCATCTCTGTGTCTGAATATGGAATGTTATTAAGTCTACCTGAAATTATAAAATTTCTGACACATAATGATTTTTATTGTAATATAATCTTTATTTTTAGAAATATTATCATACTAGAACTATTTCTGTGCATAATAATAGAAAAAAGAGGCAAGTGGTATTCACTCTTAGATACCACAGTTTTGAAACATGGAAAACATGTTAATATTCCTCTTCTTCGATTTAATAATGTTAAACTATACATAAAATACCTAAGTTAAGGAGAAACCACACTGTACAGGCAAAGAAAGCACTGTTTTCAGAGTCATTGGTCCTCTAAATGCCTTTCCTTCTAAATCTATTATCTTATGATCCTCAATGTGACCTTTGTAACCTTGGACTGGTCACTAAACCTGAATTTCAATTTATTCTTTGGCAAAATGAAAGAGTGGGACTGGGTGGCTTTTGAGGTTATCTGTAGCTCTAAATATTTCTACAAACAATTTTTTAAACATATAATTCTTTTATACACATTAGCAGTGGGTCACAATTTGAATAAAGTCTGGATATATTATTTTATGTTCCTATGAACCCCACTTATATGAATTACAAAATCATATCTACTGCTGAAGTATATTGAAATCTATTAAGAATTTTCTCATGTAATTGCCATGTAAAGATAGCCTTTGGGTGTACCTGAGAAGAAAGTAATTATTCTATATCCTTCTGGAATAAAACTATCATGAATCAGAACTGGTAGATAAATTAGAAAAAGACAAGTTATAGCAAAAACATAAATTATAAATCCATCACCTTCTGAATATAATTTTAAAAGTAATATTAATTATGTTTTAATAGTTTCCTAAATCTAAAAGGGACTTGCATGTGTCTCTCCTATTCCAATCCAGGCTCTGGTTTTCCTTTAACATTCTCAATCCAACAGCACTCTGAACATTCATTTTTCTATATCTCCCCCATATAAGTGCTGATATGATTTTGCACAATAATATTCTGGATGAGAATATTTTTCAATATTTGCATTAATTTATCTGATGAAAATTTTAAAGCACTTGAACAGAGTATATTTATTTTTTTCTAAGACCTAATATCTAAGCTTCTTGAAGGGAAAGGCCTTCTATTTTTTTTTGATGCCCTTCAACTGCACTACACATAATTCTTAATCAGCAACTGTTGTCTATGACCATTACCGTATAATTAGAGATATGTTTTAACTATTGTATATAAGGACAAAGAGCTGGGTTAAGAATCAAATAATGGAGCTGGATTGCACTTGTAAACTTGTATAGTGCTCTCTATAATAGCAGACATCCTGTGGATCCCAAAACCCATCTCTTTAACACCAATATTCTCCCAGAGGGGCAAGAAGAATGGGAAGCATGGAACACCATAATCTCTGAAGAATTAAAATTACAAATAGCCCAAAGGGCAATAGAAAGACTCAAGCTACAGCAAGTTATCACTCACAACATGTTTAAGAAGTGGTATAAAAGATGTTGTCAAAAATATGTGTGACTGGAAAAGAAGGTGGGCTAGTCATGAAGTGAGAATGAGAGAGAACAGATGGACGGCCCAAATGGCACTATATCAATGGAGGGAGTATCCATAGTCATGAAATCACACCTCCACCAAAGTATCTAACTAGAAGGAAGATGGGCAAGTATTTTTTTTCTCTAAAACAGCTAGGGATAGAATTCAGCAAAATTAATAAATACACAGGTTTCCTTAAAGACCTGTACATGATGGAAATATGTATACATATATTCAACTTGTCAAGTATTTTAATATAATTAACATGTAGTGGACTTCCTGCCATCTAGGGGAGGGGAGGGGACTAGAGGGAAAATTTGTAATGGAAAGCTTTGTAAGGATCAATGTTGAGGAACTACCCATACATATGTTATGCAAATGAAAAGCTTTAATAAAAAAAAAAGACCTATACATGTAATTATTTGATAGCTTAGCCATAAAGGTTTCCATCAGGGACACAAGTGCACTACTAGCCATTAATTTCAGGTATACTTAAATTAAACTTAAATTACTTAAATAATAAAGTTAAAATACACTTAAATTCTCTGGACTTTAGTTCCCTCATCTGTGAAATGAAAGAATTAAATGATCTCAAAAGTTCATATAGTTCATAAAGTTCTGATAGTGTAGGATTCTATCACTTTTATTGGACAGAGGAAAGAAGACTCGGGAATAAGAAAGTAGTGGAAAAGAGATTTATCTAGAAGAAATATAGTTTTATTTTCACTTCTTTCCCTCCAGAAATTATTACACACACACACACACACACACACACACACACACACACAAGATAGAATGAAACACTAAGCATAAAAATTTTCTTTAACCCTTAACATTTGAGTATTTAGAAATTACCATTAAAGAAAGGTCAACTCTACTTTTCATCCCTCCAAAGTACAGTAACAGATGGAAAATGGATGGCAAAAAGATGTAAGATATTACATGGCACTTACCCGCAGTTAAAATGTAACACACATACACACACACACACACACATACACACACACACACACGGTAGAAAAGAATTATGGTATGGTAGAAAAAATCCTGGATTTAGGGTCTTGAGTTCTGTGCTCAAGACCCAACTATGACATTTACTACTCGGTGAAAAAGGGCAAGTTATTTAACCTCTGAATGCCACAGTTCTTTCCTCTGTAAAAATGAGAGTACTGGAAAAGATGATCTCTCTCATCTTTAAGTATTATTATTCTATAATTCATTTTCTTCTAAGGATTTACTAAGTGCAACAGTTTAGGAATACAAAGATGAAATTGTACATTATTCCTGCCCTCCTTGAGGGCATTCTAATAGAGGAAATAAGTGCACAAATAAGTACAATACAAAAGAGAGGCCTCAGAGGGATATAAAAAAGGAGGGACATCATCTTCAACTTTGGGAATTAGAGAAGGGTTCACAGAGTGGCTCCACCTGAGATGACCCTTAAAGAAAGATTTCAATTAGCAAAAATGTGAAAAGAGGGTATTCCAAGCCATGAAGGATTGCCTTCAAGAGTACATAAGGGAAAAAAGAAAACAAAGAGATGGAGAAATAACTAATAGTTCAACTGGGCTGGAACATAAAATCAAACATAATTTGGTCAATGGAGATAAATAGAAAGGTAATTCAGAGCTGCAAATATCCTTGTAAGGCAATGACACAGCGTTTGTATTTTAATTTATAGAAAACTGACAGTCATTAAAGGTGTTTGAATGGAGTAGTAACTTGGGCCCTAGAAAGATTATTTTGGCAGCTATAAAGACAAACTGGACAAGGAAGAGAGCAGAAGAAATAGTCTGGAGACTACTACAATAATATGTATAAAACATAATGAAGCCAAACTTATGGCTAGTGGTCACGTGAATGAGGAGTAAAGAAAAAATATGGAATATATTGCCAAGTCAAAATTGTAGAATTTGGCAACTGACTGGAAGTGAAAGGTAGAAGAAAAGAGAAGAGCCAAAGAAGATTTTGAAGTTTTGAATTATCATTATCATCATAATTAGTTATATAAATAACACTTGCATGTGTCTGGCACATAGCAGTTTATGTGCCAGACCCTGTGACAAGCAGTTTAAAAATATTATTTCATTTAGTTCTCATAACAATTCTTAGGGGTAGGTACTATTATTACCCCCATTTGTTGAAGAAACTGAGGTGGGCAAAGGTTAAATGACCTGCCCAACTTTGGATAGTTAGTACCTAAGGCCCATATTTGAACTCCTGTCTTCCTGACTCCAGGACCAGCATTCTGTTCACTTGTGGTGCCATGAACAAAAGTTAGAAAATGGAATATATTTGGGCAGTGTAGGGACAGATATTTTGAGTTTTAGACATGTTGAGCTTGAAGTGCCAGCTGGAGAACATGGAGATATTTTCAACAGTCAGTTAGCATTATGACTGGATCATGGGAGAGAAACAAGGCTAGAAACATAGATATGGGAATATTCTACTTAGCTATAATAATTAAAATCAGAGAAGTGAATACAGAAGAAAAGAGTAAAAAGAACTGAGAATAAAGGCTTAGGGGATACCTATATTCAGAGACCAGGAAAAGGACAATGAACAACCTAAAAAGAGCCGGTGGATTGTTAAGCGCTGTCATTCCTTCCCATCTTTTCTTCTCTATTCCTCCAGAAAAGATCAATCAAATTATCCTAAAGAACATCAGGAATACACTTACCTTTTTATTCCCTTAGATAAATGAATCCTGAGACTGATGATTAAGTAACAAGGTCAAGGCAGCAAGTATAATACTACTCTTTCTACAAGTTTAGTAGTAAAGAGGGAGAGAAATAGGATGAAAATTTAAGAAAGTTGGAGGATGAAGGAGAGGTATTATTTTTGTTTGAGTGTGAGACCTTAACATGTTGCCAGACATAGAGGGAGAAGCAAGGGAGAAACTGAAGAGAGAAGGAAAAAAAAAACATGAGTATCCTGAAAGAGATGGGAAGGGATGGGATCCATTTTACAAGTGAAGGGATTAGCCATGGCAAGGAGGTAAAACAACTCATTATCTTAAAATAGGAGAGGCAAGGAAAGGAAAGGGTAAGTGAAAGGAGAAATTAGAAAACTTAACTACACATCCAAAATAATGACTTTGTGGCCCTATCACTCAGAGAAGTTGGTTTGTTGATACAAATAATGATTTGAAAAATCATAGATTATAAGCAAAAAAAAGTCAAAATTAAAGCAAAATTAACTTCTATAATCACTTTTCACCATTGCTCAACATTATAAGGGTGTGAATGTGTGTGTATGTGTGTGTGTATGTGTGTGAGATGTGTATCTATGTATGTACTGTGGCATTTTTAGACACCTCTGTTGACTAAGCCAGCTATCAACTATCACATTTAAGTAAACCTATCGCTTGACATGAGTGACATTCTGCTGGAAGAAAGAGTAACAAATTAGATGAAACTCCTTTTAACCCAATGAGGCAAGACAGGCAAAAACATCCTTTCTTCCTTTTTGCCTGTCAAACTAAAGGGTAATAAATGGATGACAACCAAGTCACAATTTAGCAAACACCTTTTCAAAAATTACAATAGTCAAATATAGTGTACATATATGTTGCCCTATATGTCAAATATAGTGTACATATATATGCCCTATATATAAGGCAACATACATGTACACTATATTTGACTATTGTAATTTTTACAAAGGTTCAGTAAGAAAGAATTATTTTAAAATGAAATATCAAGTACTTTTTAATGTATTAAGTGCAAGAATACTATGAGTTAAACTGAAAGGATTTTATTTCATGAAAATTATTTTAAAAGAAATTTCAATAGGTTAGATCTAGCTTTCATGTAATAAAGAATTTTAATATAGTAGTTATAAATTATCTCTCATACAAATGATCTTTACAATTTGTGTTTTTAATCACTGAGTTATATAAAACAAGATCATCTGAAGAGGACAACTGGGACCTTTACATACAATATTATCATAATAGAAATTATGCACAATTAAAGACTTAATTCAATTTGTGCATATACATTACTGTTATAATGATTATTTTTAGTATTAAAAATATTATTGCTATACAACAATTATTCCCTAGCTTGGGAGGTTGGGAGATAGAGTTACATTATTTTCATATTTACAGAGCTCTGAGAGGCCAAAAGAAGCTTTATCTGATATGATCTATTAAATAAAAAATTTTACATACACTGAAAATAAACTAAATGCCAAGAAATATATTTTACTAAACATTTAAGATGTTTTGCTAAAACTATCTTAAAAGAAAATGAAAAATATGCATATGACAATAGTCTCAATCAAATGCATACCAAAAGTCCATGCTACTTGATATGTCCAAAAAAAAAAAAAAAAGAGAAAGAGAGAGAGAGCGAGAGACAACCATTTGGGTGCCATATTGTGCACAATTCAGACATAAGAAAGGTTAAGGTTTTAGTTGAAAAGTAAGTTAGCAATGAAATGCATTTTATTTTAATCATAAGATCTATAGAGGTCTAATGCAAACAAAAAGAATTCCTGTATATGTGATTTGGGGACATAGATTCTCTTTTTTTTCCTCTTCAACCTCTTTTTCAGAAAATAAATTCACAGAAATATTGAACAAAAACCATGCACTATTTTAAAACTGTCTGGATTTGTTTTGCTCCTAATTACAATTAAATTAAAAAAAGTTAAAGTAGAAAATGTTTTTGAAGTTTATATACTTCTCTGTCCTGTGCTTTGATTATCACTGAAAGTCACTGAATAACATTTGTCCCTAAAACAATGTCACTTACATCTTTAATTGTACCACTATGGTTTAGAGATTTAACTCTATGTCAAAGGCAGAAATTATCAAATTAGTCTCAAATGTCTTTTTAAAAACTCTACTCTTAAAACTAATGTTTTGTCAAAATTCTCATTGGAATTCTAATTTAAAATACAATCATTTTTGCAAAAATGTCCTACACTAAGACTTTTAACAATAGTTCTAACTCAGTATATGTACCTACTATGTGCTAGATGAATATTAGTATAAGTGACTGACATCTGTAAATTTTTAAATTGTATATTTCTGTAAGCATCCATAGTTGTACAAAGTGGACTTCCAACAAATTAAACATCATATTATTTCAAGAATATATATGTATACATATATATAGGTGAATACACATATATGCACAAATATATAACATATGTGTATGTGTGTGTATATAAAATAGAAGTCTATCCTCTTTTTTGGCTTACTGGAGGAGAAGCAAAGTTCAACCTCATCCATAAAAATTATATAATATTTTAGTGGGAGAAAAACAATTAAATAAAAATCTTTATTTCTATTCTCTTTTTATAAAAATATATTTCCAGGATTTATTATTTTCCACATTCTTCCTTTATCAATATATTTCAAAACCAAATATTTCTTACCTAAGTAAAAGGAAGCTAATAGACATCAGTGTAAATAATCTTACTAATTAAATAACCTCAGTGAAAGAAATTCAAGAAATTTAATTAATTCAAATGAATGGATGAGTTCAAAATATGATTTCAAGAAAACCACTTAACTTTTAAAAATGGACTTTTTCCCAAAAATGTCCTTTCTACTCTCCATCCTGATTCATGATATTTCCACCATTTATTGATTAATGACTACAAACTTCATTCAAAGGCTTCTCTGAAGAAATATCAGAAAGCAGTCTTTTACCACTGTTTACCACATTTCAAAGAATGTGAATAACTTAGAAATGCTGTCCATACAACTATTATGAAAGGCATGCTGTAGAAAAAACATTGACAAGAAATGAAGAGGTAGTCAAATGTCATGAAACTTCAAGGACCCAGACACAGCACTAGAAGATTTTAATTCTCAGTATCTTTACACTGTTCCCAGCCTTTCCAAATAATATAGAAGCCATACAAAGACCGATAATATCACCAGAACATTTGCCATCTGCCTCTGAAATAATACTATTTTCCTATCCACATTGAGGCAATTAATTTAAACAGATCAATGTCTTAAATAGATCAATTTATGATGAAGTTGTTACACAATACTGAATAGGCTTTCCAGGCACACTTTAATTGAGGGTTGGGAGGGAAGGGAGGGCAATGAGCTTAAAAAAAAAATAGCAGTTGATCTAGAAAAACTGAGGTTTTTGAGTTTTCTGATGTGCTGGGGTAAATAGACTTTGACAAAGAGACATCTTCATTTAGCTAATGCTTAGTTAAATTACACATCCTTCAGTTTCACAGCAATGCTCTAAAATATATCCTCTCAAATACTTATATTTGGAATACATCTGGCATGTCATATTATTTGGAGGATTGTGGTTTTAAATGTATTGTTGGAGGTAGTATATTTGGAAAGAACTCACTTATCATTCTATTGCTTCATAAAGAATCAGCATAGAAAACAAATGTAAGTTCTAGTCTGCTGCTACCATAGAGAATCAATAGTCATCTATTTAATTTGCTAAAACAATGTAAATTAGTAACTTCCAACCAGATGTGTGATGTACACATCAAACAAACTGCAACCTGTTCATTATGAAAAACCCGTCAGCACACACAGAGATGCCTGATGATATTTTATCTACTGTGGTTTCCCCATTAGTGGTTATGAAAATTGTCCTGAGGATTTCTGTACAAAGAAATGGGCGTTATAAACCCATAATGGTGCAATCAATTTCAACTATTCATCTTCTATATGTAGACTTATACAGGCTTCTGTGTGTTTCTGTGTCTTTTCATTTGGGAGGGATAAAATATTCAGAAAAATGTGACATACTATTTTCCTTCAATAAATCATTTATCTGTAGTCATTAAGCCTCTTTTATTTAATGTACAGTTTCTACCCTATTTCTATGGCAGTGAAGAAGTATGCAAAGTGAAAAGACAGTCAACAGAAAAAGAAAGTACACATTCACTAAAAAACAAAACAAAATTTTTCAAAATGACTCTAAACATAAATTAAGCTTACCCATTGGGATGTCTAACTGGCACTCTGGTCATTTATATGGGCCTATGTGACTATGTAGCCTGCTGTTTGATAAAAAATGATTACTAACCACAGGCACCCACAGGGTAATAGGATATATATAATACTGGTGATGTCTCAGACATACAAAGCGCCTTCTTCAAGTATGTAAGCTTCCTTTTCATGGTAAGCAGACCTCATTTTTCACTCTTTAATACTTTCACTTCCCAAAAGTAGTTTATTATATGAAATGAATTTTGCCATTTCCCTCATGTTTATTTTAATAATATTAAAAATAGCAAACATAAAATAAATGGTTACATTTTGAAGGCATGCACAGTAACCAAAGTATTACTGATATGTTCTGGTCATTAAAATCTATAGTAATCTTACCATTACAGCATCATTTACTCTGCTTCCTAGAAAGGGAGAAAGCTAAAGGAGATTCACAACAACCAATCATCCTTCCTGGACACTGGCCCCCCTCATCTCAACCAAATCCATCTCCCAAGTCCATCAAATTACATTCTTTTATCAAACAAGTTGTAGAATTACTAGTATTATTACCAGACACAATATTGCCAATGACTACATTTTTAAAATTTATTATTTAAAATAACTTGAAATTAATGTATTCTTATTCATACAATTGAAATCCACACAACACTTCCTTTCAATGGAAAAAATCCATTTCTATTAAACCTCTTTTCTGTTAACATTTGCATGATAAAGAATTGTCATACCCTAAAATCAGAATCATTTGTATTTCCCCATCTTGTTTCCTCTCCCCACCCCTACTCTTAAGAAAACAACTTAAACAAAAGCAAAAGCAAACAAACAAACAAACAAAAAAGACTTTCCACTAAGGTTTAAAAATGAAGCAAGCAGCCCAGCCCTCACAAACATACAGTACGTGCCTCTTCACCAAGAACACAACAGGCCACGTGACCTAGCATGCATTGGCATACTGGCAACCAGCAACTATGATTATTTCCAGGGGGAAAAATATGAATCAAATATTGCAACTTCAGCCAGCCTGCTGGAGATTAGACTTGGCCCTACTGGCCTCAGGTCCTGAAGTATCAGCAGGTAGCATCCCATACACACAGATCTCATACCCTTGCAATCCAGAAGTACAAGGGGAAGAGTTAAGAGCTGAGTGTTAGCCAAGATTTCCAGCATTAACTTGAGTCTCCTTTCTTTCTGTGGGTTAAATTCAGACCCATTCGGTCACTTAAACCTTCTTTGTGGTTCAGCATAAGAATCACTGTCTCAGAACGCTCAGCTTTGATTGTAGACTCTGGTTAACATTAAGAACTTCAAACCCCAGATTTGAAAAAGTGAAACAGATGTCCTGTTTGTTAGCTATAAATGGCTCCTTACGGAGATCTCTCTGTGTGTCTCTCTCTCTGTGTCTCTGTCTCTGTCTCTATCGCTGTCTCTGTCTCTCTCTTTCTCTGTCTCTGTCTCTCTGTCTCTGTCTCTCTGTCTCTCTCTGTCTCTGTCTCTGTCTCTGTCTCTGTCTCTCTCCCTCCTTCCCTCCCTCTCTTCCTCCATCTCTGTCTGTGTGTGTGCCTCTGTTTCTGTCCCTCTCTCTGTCTCTGTCTCTCCCTCTCTTCTCTCTCTTTCTCTGTGTGTATGTCCCTCTCTTTCTCTCTCTTTTTTCTCTTTTGCCTCCTCCTCTTCTCCTCCCCTGCATTAAGTTTAATTCAATGCAGGTTAGGCTTAAAAGAAATAGAAAGCAAAATATGTACTGAGGATGAAAAACCCCTAAATCTTCCTCTGGGAAATAAAAATAAAAAAGAGCTTTATCAGAAAGATGAAAGTAGTGGGTAGAGCTGTTTCTTTCCATGATTAGCCTATGCTAAAAGTCCAAGTTAAATAGAGTGCCGAGAGCCTGCCTTTTTCAGAGCCTTCTCTCTATTTTTTTCTCTTTCTAATTTAAGTATCCCAGCTAGGAAAAAAAAAAAAAAAAAAGGTGGATATAAGATAGGACAGGAAAGGGAAAGAGGAGAGAAGATCAAATGATAGAACATATAAACTACTAGCTTCTAGCTATACGCTATTGCTGTTACTGTAAATGTGGCTGGAGCAGAAAGGGTATTCCTCCCCTTTAAGAAGCCTCCCATATCAGCAGGATGTTTATCATTGAACTTACGTGAGGACATAGTTGACACTGACGATGCAATGGGGCCTAGAGGATCGGCTGTTGTGCACGATGGTGGCGTAGCTCTGTACCCATACCCAGCCCCCGTGCTTTGCCAGGAACCGATAGTACTTTGTAGTCACCTGCCCTTTCACCAGCACTGAGGTGAGAGACGGGGGGAAAAAAGCAGAGTGGGAAACAAAGAAAAACTGTACTAGTATTTAACCCTAAAACCATTCTATTAGATTGTCAGTTTCAAGACTAACCCTAACCCGCCCCCTCAACTCCAATGGCCAGCAGCAGCAGCAGCAACAGCTGCAGCTACAGGCTAGAGGATGCCACCAACTCCTTTCCTTATAGAAGGAAGAAAAACGCGGGAGACAAGGGGATGTTGGTCAGGCTCGAAAAATCTTAAATGAAATAATCCGAGAGGAACTGGGAGTTAGGGAGTTAGGGAGAATCCTGAATGAGATACTAATAACCAGGAAATGAAAATCCTGAATGAGATACTAATGAAGAGGAAAGGAAATTTCCAAAACCAAAGGATTAAGCAATGTTAATTTGTATCGAATTCATTCGATCCTATTGACACGCTTTCCCTTTTAAGGGGAGATAAAGCTATTACTCCTTTGGTCGATTGTTTCCAAATTTGCAGTAATACGAATATGGATAATTTGGTGTTAATCATGATTCCTCCACCCCACATCCATACTTTTCAACTACCGAAAGGGCTTGGTGTTAGCGCTCTTCCTGGAAGTTAAACTCTGACTCCGATTTTTCCATCTCCTACTCTCTTCCCAGGATCTGAGATTAACTCTAAAAAGTGTCCATGGGCATAATTATGGATTTGGAGTCACTGCTGGAGCCTAACAGTGTATTTGTAACAAAGAGATCAAGAAAATGTTTCCATAGTCAACAATTCTATTCGTCCTTTTGAAGGGGATTTTTCACTAAAAGTAAATAAATCGGGGAAGGAGTGAGGAACGGTGAAATGTGAACAAGTATGTGACTTTGATTTGTAAATTGAGTTTAAGGATTGTTGGTTGTTTTTGTTATTGTTAAATAAAAGGGGTTCCCCGTTGACTTGGAACAATTGAGCATGCCCAAGCCTTCAAGGAGAAGCTAGGCTGTTTTTATTTCAGGTGCCAAAGGAGGGAAGGTATGGCTGTCAGTCTCCTTTGGACTTCGTGATCTTTGTCTACTCTATCCTTGCAATAAAGATCCCCTTTCCTTTTGCCAAAACAGAGTCTTGGGGGCCTAGCATTGAAATCCATCGCCCTCATCGAATTATCTCCTGAGCAGGCGGGAGAATTACTCCCAAAAGGGACAGTAAAACTGGTAGCGCTTAAGTGGAGAGGAAAAGGTGAAGGGAGGGAATGTTAAAGGATGCTGAAAAATTGCTTACGCAGGTGATGAGCACAGCGCAAATGGAAGGTGTCACAACCATGGACATGATGATAAAGGGTCTTCTCGATCAGGTCCTGCGGTTCATAGCCAGTTAGTTCAGCCACCCTGAGGAGTACAAGAAAGGGAATTCAGTAGTGGGGAAATGGCTCGGAAGTAGGAGGCTTTGTATAGACAGGTGAGAGGAAGAAAAGGGGTTTCAGTCTCTTCTGTGGCCATTCCATTACTGACAAGTGACAGTAAGCAAGTCTCTTCACATCTGAACCTCAGTTTCCTCCTCCATAACTTGAAAACAATTTTATCTACCCTTCCAAACTCTCCCAGAGACCTATATTAGGATCAAATGAAATAGCAAACTTAGAGCACTTTGTAAATTCTCATAACCCTTCTAAATGTAGAGCATTCAGCACAGAGAATGGAATCAAACTGTTAGAGCCCAAAGGGATCTTCTTAGAGCTAGCTGAACTAACCTCCTTATTTCACAGATGAGGACACCAACCCAGAACAATTAGAATATTTAACCAAGTTCTTATCCTTTAACATCTCTGCAACAAAGTTGTGATTCACTGATTGACTTCAAAGCAACACAATGGTTCTCCAGCACACACACACACACACACACACACACACACACACACACACACACACTTTTGCCCCATATTCTTATTAAGACTTTGGGACAGGCTGCAAGATGAGACATTGGCTTCAACAGCAGTTCAGTACCTGGAATCCAAAAATATGAGCTTCATATCCAGGCTGGCACGAAACATAAACATATTGCTGTGTAGTTTGATCTCTGTCACAGCACTGGGGGGAAGTGAATGGCCCACAGCTACCAAGCCCACATTCTGGTAGCAGCCATCAAAAGGGGACATATCCAGACTATACTGACGGATCTTTAGGTAACCACTGCAGTGAATGACCTGCAAAGGAAGAAAGAAAATTAGACATTTCACCAACTCTTCCCTTCCTGCTTGAGTCAGGCTCCCAGCTCAGGAACCCCAGAGAAGAGAGGCATTTCCAAGGACCCTGTGGGAGCTAGCACAGTTCTCTGATTGAAGTATTAACCTGATCTATAAACCAAAGTACTTAGTAAAAAGTTCTGCCAAGATTTAAAATCTAAATCCCTAGATAATGAATAAATCTTTAGGTTGTTTCTCTAAACAAAACAAGTATGTTTATACTTAGTAACAATTCTGGAGCAATCTTGAGCAAATCATTTAGCCCCTTTTGTGTCTTAGACCAATAAGTTCCATTGGTGGAGGGAGCTTTCACACTGGGAATTACCTAAATCATCTTCTGTTTTTCCTCTCCCTTATACATTTACTCTCCAGGTGTGTCCTTTTTTCAGCGAGAATATAATAATGCTTCAAGTATGCAAAGTATATGTATTCTTATTTTTTTAATCATCTCTAAACCTAAATGTTCTCTGCCTATATAGTACCCATACATGATTGTCTTCAGGAATCTCATTGTCCAGGATACTCTATCACTGCTATTTGACAGGGGAGTCCATCCCTGGCAGCTGCAACAACTAAGGCTTCAGATTGCCCCAGATACACACCTTATAACCCCCACAAGTGAGGCCAGCATTCCTCTTGGCCAAGACACATTTCATCCTCAGGAAAAAAGAACGCTCTATCTCATACTCTGGAAAAGAAAAAGGGAAAAAGGACAAGTTGAGAGGAAATGGTAAATTTTTAACAATGTATAATATATAAGGTTCAATCAAAGGAAGAGCGAGGGAAGGTGATAGAGACACAATGGAAGACTTTGGGAGTATTCTTTACCCTGTACAAAATGGGAGTGGTAGGGCTGGTGCGCTGTGAGCACTGCAGTCATCTCATCATGGTCTGCTGGATGGATATATTCATAAATACTGTTCCCGGTCAGTTCTACCTGTTATAGATAAGGATTTCAGAGTTACCTGCGTTGACTTAGGGAAAACAAAATTTTGGGTTGGAAAGGAGTAGAATAAATAGGGAGGCCTTTCCCCTGTACTCTTGAGAGGGCAGCCTTTTATTCTATACAACTCTTTAAAGTTTCCCTTTAGCCCCAATCCTAATTAGCCAATGGGAATAATATTCATTTAGTTCAGAAAGGAAAGATATGGAAAGGAATAATAGGAATAGAGTATTAAAAATCTTTTAAGGTCATCTAGTCCAAACCCCATTGTTATATAGATGGGGAAACTGAGGTCTTGAAAGGCTGTTATTTTTTAAATTTTATATTCTCAAGTGTCCGTTCTGAATAAACATTTATTTTTAGTAAATGATTTGCCTGAAGTCCCAAAGATAATAAATAGAAAAGTCAGGATTCTAACCCAGGTTCCCTAATTTTAAATAAATTTTCTACTACACCATGTTGGATGCTGATCTGATATGTCCTAAAAACTTCATTTAGCATCCTGTAATCATGTAAATATGTGTGCCCCACTGAAAGACCACAGTTCCATTATGTCCATAGGATATTTCCAGTTTCCAAGAAAAGCAAAACCTTACATAAGAGTGGCCTTAATAGAATGAAAGCCTAAGTATTTCTCATGCTCTTATTACTGCCACAAAAGGGGAAAGGATCAAGACCTAGGAAGTCTGGGCAGCTAGGTGGTGCAGTGGATAGAGCACCAGCCCTGAAGTCAGGAGGACCTGAGTTCAAATCTAGCCTCAGACACTTAACATTTCCTAGCTGTGTGACCCTGGGCAAATCGCTTAATCCCAATTGCCTCAACAAAACAAACAAGAACTAGGGAGTCTGTGGATCTACCCCACCTACCTGAGAAAGACCCAGATGGACAGATGCAGTCTCTGAAATATACATGATCTTTCCATCCGGAGCCACCACAAAGATGAAACCATCCAAAGTCTAGGAAAGTAGACAGAAAGTATGTAAGAGACTCTAGAGGTGGAGCTAGGAATTGACTTTAGGGACTGCTTCAAGAGTCAGAACACTTTGCAGAGAGCAGAAAACAAGGCCCAACAAATATAAGAAAATGTAAAGGGATTAAGAAGCCAAGAAAAAAGTGAATAGTTCTTGAGAATAGGAAATACGGCAGTGAAAAGATTAAAAGTGGTGTCAATCATGCCACATCTATTATGCTCTTCTCTTATGCAGAGCATTATGGAGAAATAAATTTAAGTGGAGATCCTTGCCCTCCAAGGTCTAATGAGGAGAAGAAATCCAGCAGGCCTGAAAAATGCACAAGAGAAACATGCAAGTGGGAGTAACTATGAAGACCACAAAGCTGGAGTGAATGAACTGATTTGAGTAAATTGTGGGGCAAGAAACATAAAAAGGTTTGTCTGGTCAGAATGAAGAGTTGGTTTCAGGATTTAAGAAGAGATTAGTAGTGCTGATACACACATATAATAATAGCTACTCTTATTGCCTCTTACACCCTAGATTCTATCCTATTTTCCCCAAACAAACCACAGATTTATAGAAAGATAAAAATATACATACATATATACATGTATACAAATATACTAAGTGCTATTATCTCTTAGTGTGTCCTGATTATATAACCATAAATAAATAAAGTTTTTTAAAGCTGACAAAATCATTTTCAGAAAGAATTAAGGTATTTGGCCCAGAACAAGAGAAATCAACTCTCAGTTTCCAAGCTGCAAACTTATTTCTAAGGCTCGACTCAAGAAGCTCATGGTGGACTTGAATGACAATTAAGGGGATGAAGGAGCAGGGGAGAAGTGTCAAGCCTAAAAATGCCAACGGGAGTTTTACTATTTTAAATATTTGCTCTCCGACTTAAGTGGGCAACGGGCAATTTAAAACGGTCTGCACTGCAAACAATGCTATAATAGGACCTACACACTGGTCATACACATTACCTGAAAATAGTATGGTGTGCACTGCGCATGTGCGTGTCTCTACAATGCTAGACACCAGAGATGGGATCTGGGGAAAGAAGGGCGGAGTGTACTACATAAGGACAGTTGAAGGCGGCTGTGACAGCGAATGAAAATTATGATTTGAAATGCAAATATATCCAAAATATAGAATTTTTACATCTTTAATAGGCGGTTGCGTTTCCCCATTTCATGTCTGAATCACTGGCCTAGAAAAAGCACTAAGGGCATGATTCTATGGCTGACATAACTTCCAACATGTGCAGGCAGAAAGAGCTATGTTTCCATGAACTACGTTTATTCAGCTTTGCTGTACCTGTCATAGGGCCTATGGAGTTCTGTGGTCTCTGTTATCTCTCTCCTTCAGTTTATCTCTAGCTGGGTAGAAAGACATCTAAGAAAACAAGCCACCTTTGCTCAGCAGGCACTTAACAAAGTACAATTAAGGAGTTCTTTCAACTTGCCAGTAAACAGACCACAGATGTGTGTGGGGGTAAGGTGAGGGCAGGAGAGATAATACAAATATTTTTAGGCACATACTATTTCCGGGGCACTATGCTATTTGGTGGGGATACATGACAATAAAAAATTTTGAAAAGAAAAACAAGTCTGCCTTATTAGAATTTACTTTCTACTAGGGTTGGAAGCCGACACAATTCTGCTCCTGCTAGCCTGCCTCATCATCCAAAGGAAATATTACCTGGATTCCTTGAACCATGACAAAAATGTAATGAAATAAAATAAGGAATACCCCCGAGATGTGGTAGGTTTTTGTTTTTTTGTTTGTTTGTTTTAGTAAAGCAATATAGACAACAAAAGGCTGTATGTGTTTCAAAGGAAAGAAATCAAAAGACTTGGGCTCCTTAATTCGATCTGTGAAAGATTTTGTTTTGTTCTTAAAACAAATACACGGGAATACAGCAAGTTACAAATATAAGATTCTTTAATAGCCTTTCCGGGAAACGGGCTTTGATTTCAAGGTAAATTACCTGTAAGAGATGGGACCCCAGCTCCCGACCGACATTATCCAAGGGACTGGTACGGGTTGAATGACCCCACGCTTCTCCAAGCCCTGTATATGGAAGACAGAGAAGTCTTCAGTAGAAATGAAATTGACAAGATCCCGGGTCCTCCACGTGGGAAGAATTGCCAGTTGTTAAAGGCGCAGCGTCAGCAACAGCGGGACCACTAATTACTGTGCCTAAGGTTATTAGTAGTACTGTTAGGGCTACAATCACAAGGAATGCCTTATGGTGGTGTAGCCAGTAAGCATTCCCCAGCAACACTAGAAAGACAATAGCGATGGACTATGGAACTGGCTACTTTCAATTCCAAGGGCTAAATGAACTCCAGTTGGGTTGTCAGAGTCCAAGGATGCCGATAATCAGACCTTTCACACTACCTTATCTCACCTAACTTGCTTCCTTCGCTGAAGAAAATGCCGAGTTTCTCTTAGAGTACCGAGCCACAGCAAGATATAACACAAACTATTTTGTACCCAGCTACAGAATCTCCCTCCCTGGAAAAAGTGTACGACCATAATAGAGGGTAAAGGAAATGGTCCGTTTTGGGTTGCATTTAATTATGACTGCTTAGAGATTCCCCTGATACTGTGTGCTATCGATGCGTTTTGCGTGCTTCATTTGTGTATCTAGAAGAAAAAAAAAAAACCGCACTTTATTCCTCATTCACATTCTTCATCCTCATCATTAATAAGAAGAGAAGGAAACTAATAGCACGGGAGAAACTTGTGCCTCCACATGGAGTAATCTAGGAGGTCTTTCTCATTTTAGTCTCCGATAGGATTTTCTGATTGGCTATAATGACTCTCCTGTCATTTTCCTCCTCTAAAACCTCCGAAATTAATCCCCCTTATTAAAAATCAGTTTGCTTTCAGCTTTGTGATAACTCAGGCTCTATGTCACCAGCGGCAGGTTTTGCAGGCATCAGTCAACTATTCCCCACCCCCACCCTCATTCCTTTTCCCCCATTCCCATTGCCATCTTAACGCACTTTTTTGAAGTTAGTTTCCTGGGGACACTAAGAGGTTGTAGATGTTGCCGTAATATTAACACCGTCCTGAACAGACTGCAGAGTCATTTGACTTCGAAGACTTCTAAATATCAAATGCTTGAAATGCGGTCACTCCATTTCCTCATTGCCTTTGATTTCTCAAACTTTGCACCCAAATTCTCCGCTTATGTCGGAATTAAAAATCGCTTTGTTCCTCAATATACTCACATAAATGTGTATACACACATATAACATATACATGTTACCTGTGTATGTCTATTACATATGCATATATTACATTATATGTATAAATAATATATAATCAAGATTGTTATTTTCTTGTTTACAGAGAGATAAAAAAGAGGGAAGCCGAGGGGAATTGACCGAGATGGAGTTTATTTATGAGTAATACCTTTTAGCAATGTTGCTGCCGAAATAATTTAAACTGGGCAGTTAAAATCTTTTATGCTTACCCCTTTAAACAGGCTTAACGTTAACGTGACGAGAGGGAGAGGAAGAGAGAGAAAAAGGAAGGAAAGGGGAGACAGAGAGAGACAGAGAGAGAGAGACAGAGAGAGAGAGAGACAGAGACAGAGACAGAGAGAGAGAGAGACAGAGAGAGAGAGACAGAGACAGAGAGAGAGAGACAGAGAGACAGAGAGAGAGAGAGAGGAGAGAAGAAAGAAGAGATTGATCAGTGCAAATCACCATGAAATACACGACAAACACGAGCATTATGATGTCTTACTACAAATTAGAGCATGGAATCTGACTGTTTGAAAACTGCTGGCCAGGTGCTACTACTTCCCACTTATCCACCAAACCAGAGACAAATAAACAAGTGATCAAAATCTGGGCAATGTAGAACAGTTAGTTCTCTTTCATCCCGGACCCGATTTACCTAAGTGTTTGCACATCTAAATAAACCTAACGATTTCCTCACAGCTATGCAAACATTAATGCTCCCAGACTACCTCCCTCCTCTCCCTTTCTCCCTCTTCTGTAACCCTCCCTGTTCTTTTTCATCCCTTTGGTCCAGTTAAATCTCTCTTATCTCACCCCATTCCCGACTCTCCCCATGACAATGTTATTCTGCCCCAGCTATGGTCCCTCTTTGCTCTTTATAGTTTTTCTCCTAGTTTATGTACAAAATACTTATTTGTGGCTCTACACAAACACATATTCTGCGTGTCTACCTCTCCCTGTCCTTCCTTTCTTTCTCTCTCTCAACTTCCCTGTCATCTGTATTCTATTTTCCTCTTTTCCATCTTCTGACCCTCTTTCTCCTTCCTCTTCATTCCTTTTATTACCAGAAAGAGGGGGCGGAGGAAAGCGGAGTGGAAAGTGTGTGTTGACTGTGGGACTGCTGGGGAGGGCTGTCTGCCTTTATTGTGTATATGCCTGACTTGACTGACAGTGATCCAGATCACCCAGGTACCTGCGCGTAGAGCAACAAAATCACCCGTAATGGAACGCCATCTAATGTCTTTGACTAAAGCCAGGTAGTGAAACCTCCGGCTCAAACGGTGAGAAATGTGCAAAGCAGGATACCAAGGTGAAGGGTCATCGCAACTCTGGAAAGTGAAAAATATTTTGCAAGTGTCCAGAACCAGGATGTGTGGCTCATTGCATGTACTTAAGGAAAAAAAAAAAAAAAAAGGCTCACAAGAGATGGGTGGAAAATAGTACAAGGTTTTCCTACCTGAACTAGGAAAGACACAATTTCGGTAGGCTACATATTACATACTGTTTCAGTATTCCTGGTTTAGACTCTGGGCTGATTATTAATCCAAGTTTACCGATCTAATTAGTATGCTCCTACAAGGGAAAGTAAAACTTCCATCGAAAGTTAATGAATAGCTCATTTCCATTACAGGTTAATACAGGTCTCTTTTTCTTTTTCTTTCTTTCTTTTTAATGAAGTATTTCATTTCTTTCTTTCTTTCTTTTTCTTTTCTTTTCTTTTCTTTTTTTCTTTTTTTCTTTTTTTTTTCACGGAGCACTGCACTCCACTTTATGTTTCTGGTAAAAATCCCTGCCTTGAGATCGAGTTAATGTTTTATAATGTAATGTGTCCTCTTTTTTACCTGGCGTGATTTTTCCTGACCCTAATTCTTTATAAGGCCTAGAGTCTTCTCATCTTCACACCCCCAGAAAAATGCAACGAAGGGAGTACACAAAAGAAAGCAAAATCCTTCTGTCTTCTGAGTCCCTGTTAGAGATTCCTCTTCTAACATGCTTCTTTGCTATAGTCAGTCAGTTGGTCCTTGGATCCGTTTCTCTGTCCAATTCCTTTTAGTCAAGGGGGTAAGCTGTGATTTTTTGCACTTGACCTACCGCAGAAAATTCTTTAAATCCGATGATTGTCTGTTTAAAACAAGAAGGAAAGCAGCTCCCTTTGCTGCAGGATTACAGTGGAAACCAGATCTAAAGATTTCCTTGTAATTTGGAGAGGCCGAAGGAATAAAAGGTTTGCAAGGGGAACAAGTAGCTCTGTGAGGGAGAGGATAACTAAATCGTTTTTAGGCAAAAGGATTTTCCCCAGCTAAAGTGGTAGAAGACAAAGAAAAACATAATCTATTTTGGAAGATTTCCAAGATATGCCACATTAACCTTAGCAGATAAATTTTGCTTTTCTACTCCCCTCCCCCATTTCCCTTAAAGTCTGGTTTATCATATTTACATAAGTAGCATTAGAGGGGGTTGTATCTATTATGGATCTAAAGGACTAGCTCACATTTCATTAGAAAACCTGGTTGAAGTTTCTCTGTTGCTGTATACTTGATGCATTGTAGAGCCATTTCCATTTAAATACCCCCTGACCCAAGGATTACCTCAATGGACTGACTGCACGGGTTTTGTAATTTCCTGAAAATGAGATTTCGATTTATAAAACAAGAAACCAATTAGTAACCAAATGAGGCGAAGTAGATCCACTAAAATTGACCTAATCCCATAGGCACCATTTAGGCAAGTTCTTGGCGAATGAATGATGAGCCCCAGTCTAGCATGGGCTCAAAGCATCATCCAGCTGTGTTATTGCAAGCAGCAAAAATAAATTGATCGAGCTTTTTCTTCAGAATGAATTTCATATCCCTGACAAAATATAGATTATGGCTCCAACATCATAGCTTCCTCCACTCATACAGGAAGAGGAGGAAAAGAAGCACTTGGTGTTATTATTGTGTTTTTTTTTTTTTAACTCTCCCCTAGACAGATAACACACACACACACACACACACACACACACACACACACACATACACACTTCCTTTGTTATACATAATAAACAAAAGTAGGTAGATAGATGGCTTAGTTGGAGGGAATATTTACACTGATTATATCACAAATTCATTTGAGTATTTTGCTATTGCTTTAGCTTTCTCCATAGTTCTTATACTTCTTTTAGCTGTCATACAGGATAGCAGATGGGGGTAGGAGTCACAGCACTCATCTCTTGTCATGACCTGAACATGACCCAATCATTATTGGCAAAGATGCCAATCTACTTTCAACCTGAGGACAATAACAGATTTTGCTCAGGAAGAAGTGGGGAGATAGATTGAGGATGGGGACCAAAAGAAAAAAGAATGGAGGAGGGTAGTCAAAAGAAATTACATATCTTAAAATGCTGCACAGAGACCCAGATGCCCATTAACCCAATTGGAATTCCAATGTATATAGTTGATTCCAACCTACCTCCTGTGATTTCTTCAGTCCAGGAGAGATAAGGGGAAGGTTTGAGGCCTGTCATGCTAGAGCTCAGCCCTCCAGCTTACTGGGACCGGTGACTCCAGTGTCTAGGAGGGCAAGGGAACTGGAGGTAGGGGACAAGGGAAGGGAAATCCCATTAGGTATGCAGGGAGAAGAAACTCTGACCAGGTTTAGTTACCAACATGTACCTTAAGACAACTGTGATCTGTACCCTAGGGGTAGCTTTGCCCTGTCCCATCCTGCCTATCTACCATGACTCTCAAAGCAGAATCTAGGAAAGGGGACTCCGTGCAAATGGGTTATTGTCTTTACAGAAAAAGAGGGATATCTGGGCTCTGGGCATTTTCTACAAATCTGAGCCACGTTTTTCTTAAGTCTCAGCTTTTTCAAGAAGAATAGGAGCCTGGTCAAGAGTAGTTTGTGATTCTGGTTGCCAAATCAAACAGCAAATTAACACCCCATTGCAGTAAAAGATGAGAAGAGCTAGATGGACTCACAGGCAAGGGATTGAGATAGAAGACGTGTTTGAAATATAGAAGAGAAAAATAAATATTTTTTCAAAGGTTTCGTTCAGCCTCAGCTGAGGGGATCAAAAAGAGTTTATTTTTCTAAAGAGCATAGCTTTCCATGGACCGGGGTTGCTGTGGCTTCCATTTCTGCACTTTGGTGGAATATTCTAGCCCTGTAGCAAATATGGGGACCCAATTCCGTAGTCCTCTCACTAGGAGCCAGGAAGGTGATGGAGTCGGGGAGGTGTTAAAGGATGCAGAGTGGGAACTAGTGTCTCTCGGTGGCCCAGGAATCTCTAGGAGGCGTCCACTGAGCTCAACCTCAGCTACCCCAAGATTCAGCTTCTCTCCCCTTCCAACCTTTCCTCACTCTAGTTAGTTCAATTAGCTGCTTCAACATTTAATCAGAAGCGACATCGTTTTTAGAAGCTGAGAGGGCAAACTAAAGGAAGCAGGAAAAGTTTTATCTGGGCCAGCATCCTTTCATATCCAAGAGAATAGATGATTTCTCGGCCCAGAGATCATTTCCCACTGTTATTAGAGGAGGTAGGGAAAAGAAAAGAGGAAGGAAGTAACTTTAACTCAAAAACTTTTAAGCTCTGTAGACTCTCCAGGAGGCCATTAGCTAGGACATTTTGTCGCCCTCTTGGCCTCTCTCCTCCTTCCTTTTCCCCCTTCCCCAGATCTAGAAGGTGAGTTTAGGGAGTGGGAAGTGAGTAATTCCTGCCGATACCGGGTTAAGCTCTAGTAGCATTTTCCCGAAGGAGGCCGAAGTATGAGGCCCGGTAGTGCCGGAATTGCAGATTTCGGTCCAACCCAGACAGAGACAGAGGCCTGGAGAGAAGGTGAGAGCCGGAGGAATCTCATCCTGCGGCTACAGAGTAAGGGAAGGTTTTGTAAGCCTTCGCTACCAGAGGCAATTCCTTGGGGAACCAAGTGAAGCCGTTTCAAAAATCTTAATGACTGTGGGGAACTAGTTCTTCACCTCTCGCCCATCTCCTCGTACACTCTTAGTTCCTTTCATATTGCTCTTCCAGGTAGTCCTAGCTACTGGTGGAGATCTCTCCCAGCTCCTTAGGAACTCAAGGCGGGTAAGGGAAATGAAGGGTAAAGGGAAGTGGCGTAAATGGATGGAGAAAGGTTGGCTCTTTCTCTATCTCCCCAGACTTTTTCTCTTGTTTAACCTTTTGGCCGAAAGCAGTTGAATCCAAACCGGAGTCAATTTAGGGATCAAAGGGCGATTTCACGTCGGGTGACTGGCTGGAAAGGACTCCCCAAAGCAAGACACAAGGAACCATCGAATGGGGTTTGCCAAGGGGGTCACTGCCACCTGGTACCAAGCTGAAACTGCTTTCTCTGAATTCAGAGTTGATGTCTTACGGAGACACTAAGTCCAATGAGGCCTTCCTTCTAAATGACAATGAGACTAGTATAAATAAGAAGCCTGAAAGAATAATTTTCACAATTCCAATAATTCAAATAAGTCGTTGCCTGAGTCACTAATCGAAAATTTCCTTAGCCAGACACCACCCAGCCTTTTTCAAAATTTTGCTCAATTCCGGGAGGGCATTTGTATTGTTGATTGAAATCCCCACCAGCCTTAGAAAACCGATTTGTGTGTGTGTGTGTGTGTGTGTGTGTGTGTGTGTGTGTGTGTGTGTGTGTGTTTAAGGAGGAAAAAAATCAAGGGATCAACGCCTAAAAAGGAAAAAAAAAAAATAAAAGGTGACTTCCTCTATTGATCTGATCTATAATTTCTGGGACATAAATCTGCCTTTGCAACTGCTCCGCAAGGAGTTTAGTTCTGCACTTCGCATTTTAAGGCCACATCAAAACTGGAATTAAACAGAGAAAAGCAGCGTGGAGAGCAAACTGCTGCTTAAAGGCTTTTAAATGAGAAAAACTTCTGTAAGAAAATAAACATTGAAACCTAATGCTCAATCATTTCCCTGAGCGGCAAGGAAAACAGCCTTAAATCACGGGCCCACGTGGGAAATGGGGTTTCTTATTCCCTTTTAGTTCTCGGTCCCTAAAATTTAATATGATTAAGCATTTCAATCTTGAGGTGAACGCAATAGAGCCCACCCCCTGTCGCCAAGGTTTGTTTAATCATTGTCCCTCCAGTCCTCTAAGAGAGTGCTCTTATGTGAGTTGTTGATTTCAAATCTGCAATTATTTTTATTTTCCCAAAGTTATCTTGACACCAAAATAGTAGAGATGTTGTCAAATTGTTGAATAGATCTGAAAACGGTGCCTGACCGTTGCTCAAAGATTATTCTGAGTTACCCACTTCGTTCTCAGTCAAAAAAGCATTTTAATCCAATCACACATTTTTAAGGTTAGGTTAACCCACTTTACACACAAAGAATGTAACCTTCCTTTTACCATCCCTCTTTCCCCTCCCCATTCCTGTCTTTGATACACTAAAGATTTATTCATTTCTACACGTCTCAGTTTTTCTTCTGCAAGGCTGTTTAAGAATAGATTATGTTACCAGTTGGAAGACATGGCCGTTTTAATGATTTCACAGCAATCTTCCGAGTTTTCTTCTGCTAGTGTTCGTATCCTGGAGTCTCCGCTCTAGCGGCTGCATTCTAAACTCCCCCAGGGACCTAAACCACCCGCTAACTTTCTTCTTTTCTTCTTCTTTTTACTACCCTTATATTCTTTTTTTCTCCCATCTTCTCGCCTTTTTCATTCTTTCATTTCTCTGCCTTTATCTTCCCTTTTTTCTGCCCTTTCTGTCCCCCTTTTCTTTCCTAGTTCTTTTTCCTGTGTTTTCCCCACCTTTTTTTCTCTTTTAAACTTTACTTCTTTCCTCTTATTCTTTCTTCTCAAGATTCTGGCCTATTTGGATTTAGGTTGGAATCATTGATCCGATTTCCTTGAGACTCTAAATTTCTGAGAATACTTGGAAATATTGGAAAATACTTGGAAAACAGTTTAACTGTCTTCCCCCCTTTGTTTGAAAATCAAGTTTAAAAAGTCAGTGAATTACGTTTTTAAAAGTCCTGAAAAAAAATTTTTTTAAAGGACTTAGGGAATATAGAAAATTTTAACTTTCTGGACTTCCCCCTTGCTATTAAGGGAAAATGCTCAATATGTGTATTCAATCGACTATTTTTTTTTTCCTTTCAAGCAAACATGAAAAAAAAACTACCTAAAAAAAGTGACATGTGCACACGGAGTCAACCTCTACAATAATTGGTATGAATGGTCAAGTTGTTTCATGTGCTCAGGATGAGTTTCAAAGTTGTTTAATTTAACGTTGACTCTAAATGATATGTAGGTCACCCTCAATGTCACTGAAATTTTTTGTCTTTGGACTAGTCCCACAGTTCTAAATTTGTTCTAGAATTCTCTTTCGCAAATCTGAAAATGATTTTTTCCTACTTGGTACTAAGCGTTCCCTTTAGCTTTCCAATCCCATCTTTCTGTCACAACTCCCCTCTTTTACTCCTCTGCATCCCTATTCAGCACCCCCTGCTGGCAAAGCCGGATTCTGAAACTTCCCTCCCTTTTTCAAAGTGTGTCTTTCAGTCCACATTAAAATGAAACCCACCCAGCACATGCTGGGAATGGATTACCTCGAGGCCTCCTGCATTTCCAGTTCTCTCTGATGACCCTGCATAACTCATCAGGGGACTTTGTGGCACTCAGCTGCCAGTGAGTTATGAGCTCATCAATAACTAGGGGAATAAATGAGGTGCCCAGAGTTAGCACATTGTCTCTCCCCTTTATCTCCATAAACGCACCATCACTTGCAAAAGGGGAGAAAAGAGTTGCACAGGATGAAGTGGAATTATGGGAAGAGGAGACTGCCGAAACCATAGCCTCCGGTAGTAAAAAGAGACAGACTTTGGAAGTTAGTTAACTTAATCTTGACTAGCATCTAGAAATTACTTAAGAGCGTGTTTTGCATCAATTAATTAATTTGTGAATTACTGTTAACACTTCATTAGATGAGGAAGGTTGCTGTCTTAAAAAAAAAAGACAAAATAAAGCAAAAAAAAAAATCCACCACACACACAGAAGAAGAAGAAGAAGAAGAAGAAGAAGAAGAAGAAGAAGAAGAAGAAGAAGAAGAAGAAGAAGAAGAAGAAGAAGAAGAAGAAGAAGAAGAAGAAGAAGAAGAAGAAGAAGAAAAGAAACCACCCAACCCCACCCAACTCTGAGCAGAAGCTCCTCCTCAATTTCTTTCTGACACAAATTAGCATATGCTTTGGAGTGCGGCAGCTCGGGCTCCTATGCACTTTGCCACACAATTCCCTAGTGCATGCAGACATTCTGTTTGGCCACGGAGGGACGGGGATCCGCTATTCTTCTCTTCCCATGATTACTTACAGCCCTACAAGCAGTACCATATGCTTCTTCTGATCAAACAACTCGCTACATAGGCACCAATAATTGACGAGACCTGCTAGAAATCACGAAGAAAGGTAGCCTACTGAGACTGCAGAGTTGACAAATCACTGCTAATAATCCTTTTAGGCCCATCACGGCCATCAAAGTTTGCAATAGCTTTATTTTTATAAAGTGGGTGCTGACAATATAAAAGACAAACTAGTTTTCTTTCTTTCAAATCAGAAGACAGCCTATCATGGTCATCGTCTTCTCTTTAATAATTCCTATAGGAAAACGGAATTCGGGTTGTGGTTTTGTTTTGTTTTAGTTTTTTAAAATTTCTTTTCAGGTGTTAACTTTAGTTAACTTTCAAGATGGATTTTTAGTCTAAAATGAAACCTATTGGTTCAAGGAAATTGACTTAAGAGGCAATTGACTTAGAACAGTATTTTTAGTTTCAGGGACATTTCCAAAGATTCCCCTTCTAGCCCTGGCTGGAACATGTTTTTCTGTAGCTGATTTCCCCCAACTGAAGAATAACAATCTGAAAAATTTTCTATCAAGGAAAGTGAAACACAGATTTCACACATTTCCTTCCAGATTTCCATTTTTAAAAGGCCAAGAACCCCAAACACTCAAAGTCCAAAACAACAAAACCCCTTTTTTCCCTAAAGGATAGTGGTTCACTCATAAATAAACACAATTCTCTATCTTTGTTAGTCAATTAGTCAACTAGTATTTATTAATTGCCTACTATATTCCAAGTATTGGGAATTTAAAAAAAAAAAAGTTCCTGCTCTCAGGGAGCTCACAGTCTAATAGGAGAGACAACATACAAATAACTAAGTATATACAAACAACATCTTTATAGGATTAATTGGGGATAGCCTCAAAGGAAGACAAAAGTAAGAACTACTGGAGTAATGGAAAAGGATTCTTGCTTTAATTCTCTTTATTACAATTAAAGCATTTACCTCTTCTTCATATTTTCTATTTACTCTAAGCAAACTCCATATATTTTGTAATCCTATTTGTTTTTTTTTCTCTTTTCTTAGTTTTTTTCTTAGTTAAGGAGGGGGAAATAGAAGACTTCAAAGGCTTTATTTTTATCATTAATATCTACATTTTTAACTAGGGCACTAATGGATTAGGTAGATTCTTTATTTCACAGATTTCCCCCCTTTATTTGGCTTTGGGGTGATTACTGACTCTCTAAACACAGATTTTACCTATCGGTTGAATTGTTTTGTACAATTCCTTACATGTGTCAGACAATCCTCCCACAGCTCCTTTCACCAGTCAGCCAACAAGAGCTTACTTTGTAAACGGGTTACTGACTGCAATTGCCTTAACTTACTCGGAAAAGTGCATTAGAAATACAGTTCCTTCATTATTATATTTTTAGTTAGCCTAGTCTTTCAAGAACATCTATGAGACAGCTATAAAACTGAAAGCCAGGAATCGTTTTCAGAAAATGGGGATGCCAAGAAGCACCAAGAAATTCCAAGCAATAAGATTCCTTCCAGTAGAGTCCAAGAAATCAACCTGAAGATGGTACTTCTCCAGTATTTGCAAGAAGTAGTGTCTTGAAAGAGTTGCCTGACTTTCCAGTAGATTTCCACCATTCAATCTATGTACTGTGTCTATCATTGCATACATACAGTTAAATGTAAGCACTCTGGCAATGCATGTGGTTTCTACTGGATGCAACTCTCACTTAGGGAATAAAAAAAAAGTCCTGTTTGCTTTAGGAGTACACTTTCAGTTGAGCTCAGTGTCTGAAGTGTTGACAAAAGCACTGTTGGTCTGCTTCTCAGCCAAACATCTCTGGAGTGAAGTGAAAGTATTAATGGAACAGAAGAGGGAAGAATGAAGATCAAGATCTAATACTGACTTTAGGAAGGTCCTTGTGCAAATAGTCTCAATAAATTCCCATTCATATTAGGCATATTCATATGTGCATACAATTTAGATTGATATGCATGTACATGAGTGCATTTATTTATAAATACAGTATACCAGCATATGAACATATTTTCTAAAATATTACTTATGTTCTTTCTGAAATTAAATTTAAGCAATGTCACTTACCTTCTGGGAAAACCACTCTCATTTTTAGATAGCTGGTGGTGAGTCTGATTATGGATGCTTTGTCCAGCTGAGAGGTGATGGCTGAGGGCAAAGGCAGTAATTTAGCCAGTTCATAAAATTCACTGTTTTCCTTCTCCCGTCTAGTCCGGGCAGCATTTTTGGACTTCTCTTTCATTGTGTCTTTTTCCCCCTTTCTTCTTTGAATTTAAGCTCCACAGATTCATCCAAAAAATACAGAAATTTCAGCTACAGATCATGTTTGGCAAAAACATAAAACATATCTTGAGTAAAGTAGTTTACGTCTTTTTAACTGGATGGAATATATATATTATAGCAACAAAAGACGAGAATTGAACAATAAAAATATTTACCCAAAATAAAAACGAAACCAAAAGGTAGAAAACAAGAGCATAGGAAAGGTGACTTTCCAATGCAGATTCGAGAATCCAAGTATTCCTGCAGGACACTATATGTCAATAGGACCATCGAGAAATGAAGCTTCTCTTCTGTTCCAGGCAGCAAACATCGGTCCTCGGAAAACAGACATAATAATCCCAGTCTTTTTAATTTCAGCTCTCAATTCCCAGGCCTCAAGGATGGCTCCAGTTTCTTGAAGGTGGATCAAATATTCGATATAACTTCTTTCAAGACACTGTAAAGACAACAGCATGTAAAGGATAAAAGATATGCTGCCAAACAGTTTTACCCACGCATATAGGCTGAGGCCGGGGGGGGAGGTGGAGGGAATGGCCAAGAAGGTGCCCGGGAGTTTCCGCTGTTTCTGTTTGTTTTTAAAGATCTGGAGAAAGCGGCTAGCCTAACAGAGCGACCCACAGCACAATACTCATACATTCTTCCTCTCGCTAGCAACCTTCTCAGTTCCCTCTAGTCATATGAAATTGATCAAATGGCAAATAACTTGTTTTAAAATAAACAAACAATAAATTATGTTGCCCTGCTCTTGTGTCTGGTGCCTCCTATCCCCAATCCCAAGACGGATACCCCATCACCCTTCAACAACAGAACAGCTGGTCTCTGGATTGGACTAAATGTACCAATAGGACAATGTAGAAATTCCCCTAATAGTGAAAAACACAGGCTAAATCCCAATGCGTTTTGTATGTATCCATGTTGGTCCCAGTTTTCTGTTATGAGAGCTGGAAAATAGTTGCTAAGACATTGAGTGACACAGACTGTTAATTGATGTAAACTTTATGTCAAATGGGACCCAGTGGGTTCTCTTCTTTCTCAGGAGTAAAGGTAAAAAGACAACACATGACTTAACTGGCCCCGCTGCACATATACACCCAAATAATTTTGAAGGTCATACAAAATCTTAAAACTCAACTAAGTAAGTCTCTATCTTTATCTCTTTAGTACAGGATAAACACAATCTACAAGGAACAGTGGTATTGCATGGGTAAATCGTCTGCTTCCACCTACCTTCGGTCCCCGAAGTCTGCAGTAGGTAAGGAGCCCAACTCTTAATTGCAACCATTACTACCAACCAACTAGGGAAACTTTGCCCTCTTCTCTGCTGCTCACACGCAGAGAGTTTCTCCTTCCTTTTATCTTAGTTATTAGGGTTTGGGGTTTGGCTATTTTTTAGGGAGATGCGTGAGAGAAGGGGACGAAGAAGAGATTATAGGTTTGGTTCAGATGAGACTGCCTTAGAATCTTCTTTGGTAATTGTCATGAAGTTGCTATTTTGCCTAATTGAAAGTAAAAAAATACACCCCAAATAACTTCTTTATAGCTAAAAGGTTTTAGCCTCAACTTCACTCCTACTCTCTCTCTCTCCAGCCCTCCCTTAATGCCCCTCACAGGGCCTCCTTTCCTCCTATTGGTTCGAAACGCCTCCAAGGCCAGGTACTCATTGGCCCGATGGCTGAATGACGCGTGTACGCTACGAGCTACCCTCCCTTTTCTCAGTCCCCCTCCTCTTTCAGGGGGCAGCGTCCGCCCTCTGACCCGCGTGGTCGCCAGGGCTCCTAATGAGATCTGAGCTCTGGGCACGCAGGCGAGCACAGGGGATCCCACGATTTGCTGGCGGGACCTGGAGTTTCCAAGCCGCTGCTACAGTTCCTAAAACCCTTGGTCTAGTCTGGCCCGGACGGTGCTCCTGCCTGCCTGGTCTTCGGAGTCCAGTCTTCTATGGGCAAGGGGCGGAGCGGGTGTGAGGATAGCAACTAAGTGGAGGTGGGGTAAGGAAGGTTGTCAGTGCCCCTGTCCTCCCACCTCTCACCTCCCACTCCCCTTTAGTGTGTGAGTGAAGGTGGATGAACATTCAGCCAAAAAGAAGGCCTAGCACTTTGATGTCACTGATGCAGTCCAGTAGCAGCGGCAGTTTCGGGGTTGCAAGGTGCATGGGGCGGGCCATGTAATCGTAGCAGTAGCTGTAGGCGACAGCTACAAGCCGGCAAGCTGCGAGGGTCATACTTCCCCCGCTGAGGAGGCAAAGTACTGGAGAACAGCCTGGGAATAGAAACCAGTTGAGAACGGGGACAGGGGTGTGTGTGTACATGCGTTGGAGTGGAGGAGGGGGGACGCTGCCGTAGTTAACGCCGCTAGATTATTACAGTGTAGAGGGATTGGCTATTCTTTAAAACTAGAGTTATATGCCTGTGTGTATGTTTTTACCCCTTCTTTGCCCCCAATCCTCATATACCTTCAGGCACCACCTGAAGGTATTATTCGTGAAACCTGAGCTGTTCTGATCGCCTCAGAAGACCTTGCCCGGCTCTGACAGATTGTGACAGAGTGGCTGGCCCAACCCCGAGAGCAAGGAACGTGGGTGACTGAGTGTTTTCCCGCGTTTCTTAGAAGCGTACAAAGCTACAGCCTCCATCGCTAAAGGAAGAAACTTAATATTTCTCCTAAAATTAGTCCCAAATGAGGGAATCTCTTTCCCTATGGATCAGGTTTCTTGGGGATTTTGGGGGGGGTTGTTTGTTTTTTTTTCGTGATGGGGATAGAAGGGTGGAAGATCTGTTAACGTTCTAAAATTCTGTGGGTCGGCTTTCCTCATGAACTTTGGGGAAAGCAGTGTGGAGGATTATGGTCCAGGCCAAAATAAATAATACACTGTTTTAATGGAGGGGAAAAAAACCCTAAAATGCTAAACACAATTATGCATTCATAAATGCAAGGAAAGAAACTTCTTTTGGAGAGACGATTAAAAAAATCCCTATTATTTAAAGTAATTTGCTTTTTAAAAATTCATCTCCACATAATAACACTTTGAACGAATAACCTTGCTCCAAACTTTTCTAACAAGTATTTACATTGGTTTTATAGCACAGTTACTAATGCTGCTGTACCTTTTATTTTAAAACAGCTACTTGACTTCTTCTACCATCATTAGAGGAAACAAAGTGAATAGCACAGAATATGTTTAGATACTAAAAATCAATTAGTACCACAATCTGCAGTACTTCTATGCAGACGAGCCATTTCCTTAAACAGTTTTTTGATTTAATGTTGCATTTTGCTTAGGCTAGGCCAAGCGATTGATGCCGAAGATGTACGAAAGGTAATTCATTCACTATATTGTAGATAAACTCGAGAAAAACAGCTACAAAAACCAAATACCCATTGTTTTATAACGGAAATTGCTTTGGAAAAAGCAAATACATCAGGGAAGGATGCCTGACATTTTACCGATATTCTGAAAAACTTTAAAAGTGTTTGCTCAAAAATATCGGCATCTGCCACCTCTTTGCCATTCTACTGCAGAAAGCTCCTGGAATGATAGAGGCTTCTCTTGAAGGATATTTACACATCTGGGCAACATCTGGCAGAAGGAGAATGAACGCTGTCCAGGACATACAACCAGCGGCGCCGAGGAAAGTGGTTGATTGTTTTTCAATTCTGAGTAAAAAAAAAAAAAAAAAAGAAAGAAAGAAAGAAAAAAGAAAAAAAAAGAAATCAAACATAGATTTTTGAGAAAGATTCAAGTTAGGTATCTAATCAATGGACTCTTGACCACGAAAAAAAAACAAAGAAAAGAAGAAAGGAGAAGGAAAAAAAAGAAGGAAAACGGGAAGGAAGGAATAATAGAGATTATAATAATTTGCAGTTACTTCTTGTATTGAGAAGAGTATAAACTACGAAATATTTTCAACAGAATTTGACTTTTCTTCTTTCTTTTGGGAGAAATAACTCACTTATTTTACATTTGGCCCCTAAAGTCCAAGCTTTCAGAAACCAGACCACAACTTAATTCATTTTATGGGGTGGGGATGAAGGGAGGGAGGAAGAGAGAGACAGAGATAGAGATAGAGACGGAGAGTAGAGAGGGAGAGAGAAAGAGAGAGATGGGAAGGAACCTTCTTTAATCAACAAAGTAACTCCTTCAGTGTAGCAGCGGGGTGAAAAGGAGCAGCCCAGCGAAGAACAATTACCGTGTATCCAATTTTTTTCAGTTAACACCAATCCAGATGGGAACCGTGAGAGCTTAGTGTGTGTATTCGAACCTCACATATTTTCTAAAGAGATTGCAGATATGTGATCCGTTGCTTTAAAATAACAACAAACTCCAAACTTCAAAACAGCTCCTTGGCTTTCGTTCCTTTTCTGTGGTGTATAATGTCAATCTGTGTAAGTGACTGTATGAAGTCTTATCAATGCCCCGGCTGCCTGATGTAAGGTATATTTGATACATCAGAAATTCAATATCTTGTCTTCTGTAGCAAGATGGACAAAATTAGTATGTAAGTCTTCGAATCAATCCAAAGGCCGACGTCATGGTGGGCTAAGCAAGGCTGTTCTAGAGTCCCAATGAAGCTCATTTGTCCCAGAATGGAGTGGATTATTTTGTTTAATAAACAAAGTGAATGCACAGTCATGAGATTAGGGTACCACGATAAATCCCAAGCATACAATTGTTGGGAACTGAATTTGCCAAAGAAGGCTAATTAACAGCGAGAAATAACACCTGTTATTCTAATCTTTGAACCTCAGCAAAGAAATATGATGCAAAGAAAGAGCTGACTCCTTTTTGTTACCTACGCTCTCGCCCCGCCCTCTTCAGACACCCAGAAGCATAGACTTCTGCACATTCGTGGACTCGTACGCTAGACAGTCGTGCACAGAAAGATACACACACACTTATTTGTCTTCCTTTGAAGTTTCTTGTGCTTAAAGTGCCCCCCCCCAAAAATCCTCCTTTAGAAAAGTCACACTTACATACACACACTCGAGCATACACAAAGAATTACTTCCTGTCTTTTAAGCTATTACAGCAGCAATATCTCAATATCACCTGGATCCACTCACCTCTAAAACTGCAAACATTTCAGTTCACATGAAAAGAAAGTGAATTGTAACCACAATTCACCCACATGTGTTCAGGGAATTTTTACATTTGGCGTCATAAAACAAGAAAAATCTAAAGACAGAATCTGGAGACATCATCAGGCAGGGACCTTAGAACTTCTTGGCAAATATAGTATCAAAAGGACAGGCGTGCAAAGATCAGTGGGATATGCGCTTAGACACACGAGCGCAAATACGTGCAAATCTCCTCGGAAATACTAAACCAGAATCAAAAAGGGGCCTTTAAGACAACTAGCCCATTACCCTGTCCACTAAGGGACGGCTCTCTATCTTGGCATTTAGCCTGATGCTTTCACAGGTTTCATTTCTATCAATGAAAAGTGTGGATAAAGTAAAGGAGGGGCGGAGTGGAGAGAGATAGTGATAGGGTGGAGTTGAGAAAGGCAATTTAAAATAACTCCCTCCCTCTTACCCTCTATAATCAAATCAGGCTTGTAATCTTTATTTCTGTATTTCTCCTAAAGAGATTTACTATCCTGCAGCCCGCTTTGTTGCCTCTTCAGAATGATTGCTCTGCTAAAAAACACAGCCAGACTTCCACTTAATTACAGTGTTGCCCAAGGCAGTGAAAAGCGCACAGTTAGGAGACTCTCTTCTCCAGGTTTAGAAACTCTGACCCATTTCTTGCCACGAGACCTTTAGAGAATAGTGAGTCCACCTTATAACCAGTTGATTTAGGAACGCAGCTGGACATTTGGGGTGAATGAACTTGTGTGAGGGTGCAGAGGGAAGTTCTGAGGAGGTAGGGACCGGAATTAAGCTTTTCACTTAGGGCTTAAACGCACTCGCTCACAGGGGCCAGGAGTTTGCCACACCTTCACAATGCCCAGCTCTCCAAGCTAACCTGTACGGATATTTGCAAGCTAAGAGTAAAGGAATTCCTCAGAACTTGGTGTTTTAAGTAAGAATGGGTACCTTTATCGGGATCAATGGGAACTTTGTAACAGTATGACTCTGAAAATCATGCAGTTATATCCAAAACTGTACTCTTACCCCCTTTATTGTAGAACAACTCAGAAACGAATATGTTTAAAAAAAAAAAAAAGAGGTTGGCAAATACTGCAGTTTTGATCAGTCATGCCCAGGCTGAGATTAGGATTACTACATTCAAATACTTTATGTTGCTGTATTCTGTGCCTTCTTTAAGGTCCTTTCCAAGTCTAAAAGTATGTCTACAATGCCCACCCATATTCTCTTACTTTCTATGTCCAAGGTGTCTTTCAAAAGAATTCTTCAAGCTGACTAAATGTCTCTTCAGTGATGCAGTTTACTCAGCATTTTAAAAATCAAAAATAGCTTAGTTGCTTTTTCTTATTTTTTTTTTTAAAGAGTAACAAGAATAACATTTCTCAAAAGCAAAAATAGTCAGTGAAGAGTAATTTCACTAGGTGTGTCCTGCCTATGGGAGTGGTATGTTCTTCCACTTCTCTGGCCTAATAACTGTGACATAATCTAAGTCACTAAATATCTCTGGGTTTTAATTTTTTCTAGTAAAAGAAAGGCTTTAACTAAATGATGAGTACAATCTTTTCTGACTTGTTCCAATGATCTTATGTTCCCAGTCTTGCACTGTGTGAGGTGCAAAAAATGTTCCCTGTCCTTTAAAAATAGAGGGAGTGCAGGGTAACTAGATAGTGCAGTGAACAGAACACAGACCCTGAAGTCAGAAGGACCTGAGTTCAAATTCCTGTTCAGACACTTAACATTTACTAGCTATGTGACTGACCCTGGGCAAATCACTTTGCCATCCCAAGAAAAAGAGTATGGAAAATATAAAGGAGGAAGAAATCCCCTCTCTCCCCTCCCCAGGACTGAGATAGTCAGAGAAAGATTGGGGAAAATGACAATTGTGTTAGGTCTTGAATGAATGGATAGTATTTGGGCAGGAAATGAATGGGATGGTATTCATCGTTGAGGGAATTTAAAGATGAAAGATAAAAAGGTAATCAGGAAAGCCCATTCTGTGCTAGCAAGTATGTGCTGTATGGTCCTTGTCCACATTTTTATGAATGTGAAGGACACTTTTATAATTAACCAAGACCCTAAAATCTAACAACTCCACATACGAATTTGTGTAAGGCACTATGATCACTAATGAAGATAGAAATGGATAGATACTAATATATGTGTGTGTGTTCCTAAAGAAAAACAAGATGACTTTCTATAAAAATAGATTGATTTTGCTACTCTCCTACCCCCAAGACTAGCCCCAAATCAGTTCTGCAGCTCTCCAAAGTTTGTGTCAGGGGTATTGAAGAAGAGATTGGACACTAGATGACCTCTGGAACACTTTGTAAAGCTTAGATGTCATGATTCTCTGTCCCAGAGAGAGGTTGACTAGCTCATATAAAAGAAAGACATTAGAACTGGTTAATTCAAGAAATAGATTTATCCAAAGAATACTTAAAACGTATATTCATACAGTGTGTTCTCTCTTATTCTCTTGCTCTCTCCCCTCTTCCCTTCCTTCCTCTCTTTCTCCCCCTTCTTCTCTTTCTCTCTATTCCTCTCTCTTTCTCCTTTCCTCCCCTTTTCACACACACACACACACACACACACACACACACACACACACACACATACATACACAAATTGTCTGTGAGTGGAAACATTGGATGGAAAAAACAAAATAATTAGGGAAACCTTTTTAAAATTTCTCTTGCATTTGACAATGATGTCATACAGGATATATTCTTAGTGGATAATTTATAGTTCCATTTGGGCATTGAAGTCCCAAAAATTTGCAATTGGAATTTTCTGAAAATATCTTATTCCATTAGGAAATATCTTATACTCTCAAAAAGTGCTAGCCATTAAAGCAACATTATCTTTCTATGCCTCTCTATATATTTATCATCTATATGATCATAAATCAACATTATATTCATTATTATATTCATCACATATGAATATAATGTTGCTGTATATTCTTCCAGATGATGATTACATGGGAGTAAAATTATACTTTTTAATATTTATCATCTGAATGAATATAAAGCAACATTACATTCATATGTATCTATCTTATGTTTGTCATGTGAATTATGTGTTTCATATTCATATATATGATGAAACACAAATCATGTATATGAATATAATGTTGCTTCAGTGGTCAGAATTTTTTGAGGATGGAAGATTTTTTTTTCCTGGAATAAAATATTTTCAGAAGATTCTAGTTTCAGATTCTTCAGACTTCAATGCCTGAATGGAACTATAAATTAATTACTCTTTGAGAATATATGCTGTGTGCCAATGTTGAATGCAAAAAAGATTTTAAGAAAGTATATTAATGACTCTACATATTTTCCAACCACTGTTCCAACTTCCAGACAACCCAATTCAGTCTGAAGTTGGTCGCTATGGCCAGAAAGATCCTTGGAGCATGCTTTGGAAGCCTGCTTCTCCAGGGGAACACAGTCCCTGGTGCATGTGTATTTTTTATGCCTTCTCTTGCTCTAACAAGTCCTGAATTTACTTTTCATCAGGAACTGTGATTTCATTGTTCAGGGAATTCACAGAGTGGAAACTTCCTTCATCAATACTGACCAATAATTTGTGCATAATTTAATAGCTTAGTTGTAGAAAGTTGCAATGTGAACTTAAATTACTTGCCCATAGTCATATTGCTAGTTATGTGTTGATCAGGATTGAACTCAGATCTTTCTAATGATTCCAAGTCCAGACCTTAATCCACAAACTGCCATCTGTGCCTCTGGAACAATTAAGGGGAACAAGGCAGAGGGGGATAATATAAAATTATTAAGGCCTCCAAGTCTTGTAATTAAGGACTAGAAGAAAGAAGAGGCTTTGGATGTTCTAGTCTAAGATGTTGAATCTGGGATCCTCTTCAACTCTAAGTCTCCACTTCTGCCTCTTTCTGGGGGTCTCAATTTCCCTCACCCTCTCCCTACTCCAAAAAAAAGAAACCAAAGATCACAAGACCCTACTTTATAATAACAACCTGGGGATGAACTGTCACCTCTCTGAACTTAATGAAACTCCCTCATTAATCTCCTACTTGAAGTGTTTCCAGACTAATGGATTCTGCTAGGACTTTTTCTTCACTGGCATATTCTTCAAAAATCCAGGTTGAACTTCATGTCATCATGATGACACACCAGGAGAAGATGTCATTGAAGTATAGTTGCATGTTTACCCCATTAATTATTAAATAACTTACTAATTTTAGCCCATTGCCATTCTGGCTACAAAATTAACAAGGTATAAACTGGGCAGAACTCTTCCTGAACTAAGTTCCATATGTACTTGTTATATGTTACACCCAATGTTAATTGATAATGTATCCCGAACCTCCAGGTTGGATTAGGAATCAGAAGTTAACAAGACTCAAAGTGAATAAGAATAAGAGATATCTACAATTGTATTTTTAAAAAATCAATTAATTGCACAAGAGCTTGAATGGGAGTTTCTATATAGAGGTATGAGCCTGTGTCTATAAAGCAGTTTATTTGAAAAAGACCTAAGGATCTTAGTAGACTTTAGACTACATATAAAACAGCAAAGTAATAGAAGATAACTTGATCTTAGGCCAAAAGCACAGAAGCATAGTGTCCAGTGTACTAGAGGTCCTGATATATTTTACACTGGGCAAACCCATCTGGGGCATCCTTTATTTTATCTGATTCTCCCAAGAATCTTGTAAAACAGTGTGTATTTATGTATTCCTATTCTCCAGATGAAGAATTGGAGACATAAAATGGCAAACACAGGACTAGAAAAAGGTCATTTGCCTCCCAGTTATTATATTCTGCTTCTAGGAAAAGGTGCCCCAACCTAAATAGGTGAGAAACTCTCCCTAAAAGTCTACTACATTGTACTTGTATGTACAAGGAGGAATGTGAAAAGACCCTATTTTCTAAGCAATACTTACAGGTAATCTATAAATAGATAGCAGACACAAATCTCCCTCTTACTTTATCCACTGAAAGATTAGAAAGGAGGAGAATTAGAAACTGAAATCCAGAAAGGAAACCCTTAGCAAGCAAAGCCAATTGTTGAAGTGGCTAGTAACTTTCAATTCTTTCAGTGGTTGTATGATTCTTCATGCACCCATTTGAGGATTTCTTAGCAAAGATAGTAGAGTAGTTTGGTATTTTCTTCTCCAACTCACTTTACAAATGAAAAAATTAAGGCAAACATGGTTAAGTAACTTACCCAAGATCACACAGTGTCTGTGTGTTTAGGACCATCCAGTGACTACTCCTCAAAATCTGAGTTTAGTTAATATCTTGTCTGCTTCAAAATGGCTGTTCTACATATCTCCTTCAGGCAGAAGTTAGAGGAGCATTCTGATGCTCATGAATGAGAAAAGTAAACCAGACTTAGATTCAGGCCAGGAGAGAAACTGAAATTAAAATTTGGGGGGAAAAATCTGGAAAAAAAATGAAAAAAAAACTTTCAAGTAAGATTCCCTTCTAAGGAGTTACCTGTCGAGATGGGTCTCTTCAGAATCCATCTTCCACAAAATAATCTTCCTAAATCTCAGGTCTGTTTGTCTCATCCCCCCCCCCCCCCCCCCCCACACATACTCAAACTCTAATGGTTTCCTGTTGCTATTTAGGATTAAATATAAATTCCTCTATTTGGCATTTAAAACTCTTAACATGGAATACATAGTATTAACATGGAATAAGTAGTATGGTTTCCCAAAACCTGAAAGGACATATGCATTGATGCAAAGTGAAGTGAGCAGAACCAAGAGAACATTGTAGAGAGTAATTCCAATATTGTACGATAATCAACTAAGAATGACTTAGTTATCTCAACATTACAATAATTCAAGAAAATTCTGAAGGACTTTTGATGAAAAATGTTATCCATCTCCAGAGAAAGAACTGATAAGAGTCTGGATGCAGATTGAAGTATTCTTTGTTGTGACTATTTTTCTTGTTCATTTTTTCTTGGTTTTTCTTTCTTTTTTTGCAGCATGGCTAATATGTAAGTATATTTTGCATAACTGTACATATATAATCCATGTCAAATTGCTTGCCTTCTCAATGGGTGGAGTAGGAGAGGGAAGGAGAGGATTTGGAACTCAATTTTTTAAAGAAAGAATGTTTAAATTGTTTTTACGTTAATTGGAAAAAAAACCCCAAAACTTAAAAAATAAAATAAACAAAACTCTTCTTTCTAGATGTCTTTCCAGATTTCCAGTTTTCTTCCGTATTATTGACTCCCTTCCACAATAGCTACGGTCCAGCCATACTGGCCTATTTGCTTTCAGTCATTTTTCAGTCTTTTTTTCACTGCTTTTGTACTGGTAACATGTCCCTCATGCCTAGAATGCTTTCCTTCTTTGCTTCTGCCTCCTCGGATAATAATAGCTAAAATTCATATAGTACTTACTCTTTTCCAGACACTATACTAAGCACTTTACAATTATCATCTCATTTGATTTTCACAACAACCCTGTTAGTTGGATGCTATTTTTATCCCTATGCTAAAGACTCATAATTTGAAACAAACAGGTTAAGTAACTTGCCGGTGATCACATAGCTAGTGAGTATCTGGGACTAAATTTTTACACATCTCTTTGACTCCAAGCCTAGTGCTCCATCTCCTGAGCCACCTAGTTGCTCTGGAGTCCCAGCCTTCCTCAGAAATTAAACTTTAAACTTTAAACTTTAAATAAACTTTTAAACTAAACTTTAAAAGTATGCCTTGTGTGAGGCATAAAGTTTTCCTTAGCTACTAATACTTAAGTCTCTAATATTACCTTCCACTTATTTTGTATGTATCTTATATTTGCCTATTTATATACAATTTTTCTCTTCTTTTAGGAGATAAGCTCTATGCAAAATAATAATAATACAATTTTTCCTTTGAATTCTCCAGGGCTTAGTGTGGTTTAATAGGACAGTAATTAATTAATAAATGCTTGTTGATGGATTGATTGAAAAGATGTTGCTGAATTTCCTTTCTGTTGCTCCTTCCACATTTCCCAAAAAAGCCACAAAGAAAATCAGATCTTTGCTTTATAACTGTGCCTACTACATCTTTTAATTTAGAAAGGAAAAATGTCTCAAAAGTTTTAGAATTTCAAACTATAAATTCTAGCCAGAAGGGAAGGCACATTATAGCCCTGGCAAGAAGACCCCATTTAGGGAATTAAAAAACAAATCATGGAAGATAATTTTAGAACTAAAAGTAACCCTGAAAATTGTATTTGTTATAGAGTGGACAGAACACTAAACTTGAAAACATGAGTTCAGATCCCATCTTAGACACTTGTTAGCAATGTGACTTTGGGCAAGTCATTTACCATCTTTCAGACTCAATTCTTTCACCTGCAAAATGAAAGCATTAGACTTGATGGCTTCTAAAATCCCTACCAGCTTTAAATCTATGTTACTGTCAGGTAGTAAAGCCAGAGTAACAATACCTTTTAAGCACCAATTGTTTCCATGGTATTTTAAAGTTGGCAAATCACTTTATACACAGTATATCATTTAATTATCCCAACAAAGCTGTGAGGTAAGTACTACAGGTATTATTTCCAATTGATAGTTTGAGTCTAAGGTAAGGAAAAATTGATTGAGTTGCTTGTGGTCATAATATTGTATTAGAGAAGAGAATCAAACCTAACTAGTCTAGCTTTTCTTAACCATGTTGCCCACTTTGCTTCTTGAGATGGAACTGAATTCCACCTAATAGGTTTTCTCTATATAAAGCCTATATCTCTGAATGTCCTAAGTTGAGTAAATGAGGAATTGGCTGAAAAATAAGGGTAAGCCATAACAACAGTATTATCCAAGTGGCATTATGCTTGGCTTAAGTGCCCCTATGGGAGTCCGAACTATCTGCTTTCTAAATGCAAGTGAAAATTTCTCCCAGGTTCCCTAATAGGTATTGAGAATGGAAGCCCTTCAATAGCTAAGTCTCATATAGTCTCAGGAATACTAAGACAAGGCTTCAAAATAGCTACAAAACCTTTTAATGGAAAAGAAAGGTGAATTGAGATGATATCTTTCAGCAAATATGCATCAAATGAATACTATGGCCAGGGCACTAAACATAGACTATTTGGCACCTTCCATCATCTGTTATGTGTCCCCAAGATAATAGGTAGTAAACAATGTAATCCCTTGGCAAGGTGTTTTCTTTCAGGATTTGTTGTAATGGCTCCTGCAGTCCAGGACTTTGTTTACTGATTTCATTTAGCATTTGCCTGATCCAAGTCAAAGTTTTTTCTGTTTTTTTTTTTTTCAACTTTTCTCCCAGAATTTGGATTTTACTAAAAAATAAATATGTATGTGCATAGAATTTGAGGGGTGGGGAGGTATAAATAGGATATAAGTGTCTTGGGAATAGGGACTTTCTCCTCTTTCCCCTTATACTTAAAAAAATCTTCATATTCCTAGTCTCTAGCTAAATTGAAGTGCTAGTAGATTTGAAAGAAAATTAGGGAATTCTTTTAGAGACGAAAGGAATTCTGTCCTTAGAGCTATAGGTAACCTATCTTCAGAGCTCCTCCTTTCTACAAGAAACTCTAGAGAGCTGGATAGAGCACCAGCCTTGAAGTCAGGAGGACTTGAATTCAAATGTGACCTCAGACACTTAACACTTCCTAGCTATGTGATCCAGGGCAAGACACTTGACCCCAAATTGCCTCAGCAAAAAAAAAAAAAAAAAAAAAAAAAAAAAAAAAAAA
>JAJPUD010001724.1:247508-257753 GCA_023553655.1 Myrmecobius fasciatus | reverse complement strand
AAGGAAGAAAGAAAGAAAGAAAGAAAGAAAGAAAGAAAGAAAGAAAGAAAGAAAGAAAGAAAGAAACTCTAGAGAGCTCCCTTGAGCTTTGTGTCCATTTCTTCCTATTATTGAAAGATCAACTAGTGTCCAAGTATAGTGGAAAGGAAACTAGAATGGGAGTAAGGAAATCCATATTGTTCCCACTCTGCTGCTAATTACCTGTGTTGAATAAGTAGTTTAAATCTTTCCAGCCTCAGTTTCCTCCACTGTAAAATGAAATTGTTGGACTAATCTTAAAGATCCTACCTCTAAAACATTCTGTGACTCAGTCTTCAGTATAATCTATTTGCTGATAAGTGTTATTTGTGAAGATTATTTTGAGATCAGCATGCTGGCAGTCATGCTGTGAGGGGAAAAGATCTTTTATATGAATATCTTCAGAGAGTTTTGGAAAGACTCAAATTTTTAACCCTTCTTCCATCACCAGATAAACAGAAATTCATGTGAACATTCCATATAGCTACATATCTTTGAGCCAGACAGACCATCAAACTCTATTTTTGTACACTGAGTAACATGCCACACCAGTTTCATGAGGATGAGTCAGAAGAGGCAGCTCCTTGAGACCTTGCTGGACATTTCTTCTCCAGTTACTTCTGCCCCAACATAATGCCAAGTATAATACTAGAATCTAGTGGGACAACTACCAAATATTCACCACTAGTGACAAATTGGTGAAGAAACTAAATGATATTGACTATTGCTTTGGTGTCTACAAAAGTAGGGTAGTGAAGGACCAATTTTAAAGGACACAGAAAATCTCTTTCTCTCTTGCTAGAACAACATATCCATATTCACTAGAGGTTAAACATAGTGTAATTAATCTTTAAAGAGATCAGAATCATATAATTTTAAAAATAGGATGAAATTCTAATTTTCTAGAATTCCAGTGTTCCATGTATAGTTTGTGTAAATAGCTCATGATATTAATAATAGTTCATATTATATTATTTAAAGCAGTTATGTCAAACTCAAATAGAAACAAGGCTACTAAGCCATACATAAGTATATCTGAAGACCGCATGTTTACTTAGAAAACTACAATTGTTTTTACATATAACTGGGGAAAATTAAAAAAAAATGCCAGCACACCTGCCCCAGTGCTCTGCATGTTTATTGTAATAACCTTTTCAAAACAAAAATAAGATTAGTCTTGAATAAATTCTTCTTGAAGCTAAAAAAAATAAGAAAAAGAAAACTACATAACATTATCTGCATTATATTTTTATTTATTACAATAATAATATACATAACTTATAATATGCATATTATAATATGTATAAAATGCACATTAGAAGTATACTTCTAATGTATTAATTTCTATTTCATTTTATCTCTTATATCAAATATTTCCCAGTTATATTTTAATCTGTTCTCATATTAGGGAGTATTCTGGGTGCATCTGCCCACAGGCTGCATATTTACTTAAGGTTCTAAAACTAGAGTCAAAAGATCTGGGTTAGAATGAGAAATGTGCTATTAAATATTTTACAACTGTTTCTCTGAAAAGACAGAATGCACTTTTTTAAAAGTTTAATTTACATTATTAATATTTTCTCCATTACTTTCCTGTCTAGAAAAACAAGAAAATAATGGATCAAGCCCTGATGTATAATATTTGCAAATTTCTGAGATATAATTTGTATGCTCATCCTGAAAATTTCACATTTGGCTGGCCTAGCAGGTGTGAGCTGGCATTGGCACAACCCTGAATGGAATCCTGGTTTTGCAATTTGTTACTTTTGTGACCTTGGTCATGTCATTTCTTTGGGGGATTCGGTTTCTTTTGTAAAATAAAGTTAAAGGTTCATGGTGTCTAATGAATTTGGAAAAGACAATTAAAATGACTGTATTTTCATCCAATTTCATAGGGACAATTTCATAGGGATTTTTTTTCTTCAGAAAAAAATAATGCAGAAAATAAGTAGGAAAAAAATTCATTTGGATTAAACCGAACGTTGTAAAACTTCATAGTATACTTATTGCCCTTTGATTTCTAACTATAATATAAATATAACACTATTTATAATTTTTACATACATTTATATTCCATTTAGATAGGGAAACTAGAAGCCTTTTTTTTTCTCTTAAGAAATATGCTAGTTATATTGAACTATTTGCCTTCTAAGGGAAGGGATGGGGAAGGGGGGGGGAATTGGAACACAAGATTTTGCAAAGGTTAATGTGGAAAAATTATCCATGAATATGTTTTGAAAAATAAAAAAAACTTTAATAAAAAAAGAATTCAAAAATGTTAGCAATTTTTATAACAAAATTCAGTATAAGATTTTTTTGCCCCCAATGTGACTTGTGTAGTATGTAGAAAACCTAGGATAGAACTTCCTCTACTAATGGAGATCAACAGCTGATCTAGCGGTTAGGAGGCTTACCCAGGGTCACTCAGTCTGTGTGATTAAGAATTGGGACTTGAACCAGGTTTTCCTGATTATAAGACCATTTCTCCATTCACTGCACCATGCTGTCTCTGCATAATGATGCCAAGACATATTAATGCGTCAACATCCAAGGGACTTTCTGGCTTAATAAAAATCATTTCTGCTCACTGGTAACTCACTGATTTTTAGTTTTTTGAAATTCAGTTGACTTGAATTATTTCATGCTAGCAATTGAATATAACAGTTGGATGTACTATAGAAAAAAACATGATGGAATTGGTCTAAACCCAGAGTTGTAACTGGGAGAGGGGACTGGGTGAGCAAGGCTATGCCCTAGAATACTAGGATTTAGATGCTGCAAACATTTAAAACAATGATTTTAAGAGAGTTTACACGTAAATTTTGTTATATTTATATTTTGATAGCATCATAAAAACAACTGAGTTTAGCACCTAGTTAGTAAGAGTAATTACTGAAAATAAGAAATTACCAGTTGGCTAGTAAATCATGATTTACCTGCCTGATTCCAAGCCATGCTACAGTAGGTAAATTCCTCTGTCGTTCAGCCATATAATACTCTGACTCCTACTCCAACACTAGATCAATGCCTTCTCCCCCAGCAACTTTGAGGTATCCTACAGTCTCTCCCAAAGAAAACCAGCATCCCAGGATCTCTATTTTCCCATTATGGTGAAGTGCTCCGATGTCATCTCCTCGTCACCTGAATTTGCCTTTTTTATTATTTACAATTAGGGCATTGTAGTATAGCTGACAGAGGATTGGTCCTTCAGTCAGGAAGTCCTACTTCTGAAATGAGGTAGCTTTGTGAATTCAAGAAAGTCACTTAATCCCTTGGTGCCTCAGGCAATACTGTAACTAACTTTTACAGATTAAGAAACAGTTCAAGGAAGATGAATGGCCCTCCAAGGATATGAAGGTAACAAATAAGTCAACAAGAAGGACAAATTCCAGTCTGAATCTTTGATTCTAATTCTAGTGCTTTGTAAACCTTAAAGTACTTCTAGTTAGTTATTATTATCATCATTATGAGCCTATTAAACAAACTACTCCACCTGGAACTTTGGAATTGTGGAATTTCATAGGTTTCACTTTAATATAGGAATTTTAAATGTTATTACATTCCAATTCTCATAAAAATTTATTTAAAAAAAATTCTGGTGACTGTCAATTTAGGTATTCCCACAAGGTGGGGGTGGGGAGGCTAGTAATAAATGTTACATATTCTGAAAACTGGTTATTTTTTTGCTGGGAATATAATTTTTTGCTGACATACATCATTAAAGGGAGTGTCTCTGGGGGGAATTACCCTCTTTTGGTGGTTTGCAGCTATGGTCCATTGATTCTGGGTATATGGTGAAAAAATTCCCTCTGAAAATGAGCAGTTTTTAGATTGGCGGTTTCATGTACAATCATCTTCCCCCCCATTCTACTATGTTATAGAAATTCTTGCTTTATTTATTAAGTTCTGAATAAAATAAATAAAAAAATTTGAAACTATTCTATAGATTACAGATTTATAGAACTGTCTGGTAGGCACTGAGAAATTATGATTTATTCATCTACAATTATAAAGCCAGTATGTCCCAGAAGCAGAACTTGACTCTGGATCTTTCTTATTTCTGAGATCCCACCCCAACCTGCTTATTTGCACTAAAGAAATCTCTAGTCTTTTTGAATCTTAAATTATAAAATTGATTTGTTGTATAAAATTTGATTTCACGTTGCTTGGACAGAGTCCTAACCATGTTACTTCCCCTACTCAATAAACTCCAATAGCTTCTTCTGGCCTCTAAAATAAACCATAAACTCTTTTATTTAGGTTTTAAAGCCAGTTACTTCTTGGTCCATGCCATCTTTCTAGGCTCATGATGCTTTACTCCTTTTATCACATTTGAGATTCAGTCAAAATCCAGGCTTCAATCAGACTGTTCTAGTCTCATAGCCAACATTGGCTATCTTGTATTATTGGAATGTGTTTCCTTTTTACCTCCACCTCACAGAATGCCTCAATTCCTCCCAGTCACCTCAAGCACCTACTTATATATGAATTTCCTGATTTCCTTAACTGCTAGTTCCTTCTCTCCCTAATGACCTGTTTACTCTTAGTATTTAATTTCATTTATTTTTTTTCTGTATATACATATATACTTACTTATATGTGTGTATATACTTGTTTCTCCATATAGCATATAATTAATATTCATTTAGCACTCACTATGTGCCAAGCACCAGGCTAAGTCCTTTTGTTCTCTTTTGATCTTTGAAAAACTCTGAAAGATAGGTGCTATTATTATCCCCATTTTAAAGACAAAGAAACTGAGGCAAACAGATTGAATGGCTTGCTCAGGGTCACACACCTTGTTTCAAATGGGATTTGAACTTAGATCCAGCAAACTCTGAGAGCAGGAATTAGCACCTAGTTAGTAAGAGTAATTACTGCAAATAAGAAATTACCAGTTGGCTAGTAAATCATGATTTACCTGCCTGATTCCAAGCCATGCTACAGTAGGTAAATTCCTCTGTCATTCAGCCATATAATACTCTGACTCCTACTCCAACACTAGATCAATTCCTTCTCCCCCAGCAACTTTGAGGTATCCTTTCTTTCTTTCTTTTTTTTTTTTTTTTGTCCTTGAGTCTCCCAGTACCTAGCACAGAGCAAATACTTTCTGAATACTAAGTGATGTGTTTGCTCTACTTGGCAACATTCAATCTTTTTCGTGAACAGAAACAACTCTATCCCAGTTTATTAAAGGGGATGAGTAAATAATGACTGCTATTGCCTTTCCCACAAAAATAAACACACACACACCCAAAATAACAATACCCAACACACCATTTAGTGATCTGTTTAAAGAGCAAAAATATAAAGATCACATTTGAGAAAATACCAGCTACAGTGAGCATACTGCAAATGTGCAAACCATTGTGATATGGATTCTAGATGACCTTTATTTTCACTCCTGAGATTTCCAGTAACTTGCTTGTGAAGATAAATGTCACACTAGATCTAAGCTATTTCTGAAAGGACGTGAAAGGAAGTAGGGTACCAACATGTGAGTCTTTTGTCCCAAATCTGTACCGGCATCTACCTACATTGCTACCAACATCTACAAATATCAGTTTTAATTTAATTAATTTTTTTTTTTTTTTTGCTTCAAGATGTGTAAGTGAATTAGACCCTAAAGGACAATTTCTTCTTCGGGAAGCTATCTCTCTGCTCCCTTTCCCTCCTCCCCAATCCTTAGAGTTAGATGGACATGATAATGAGACACTATTCCAGCAGGAGGAGCTGGTTTAGAAACAAATCGATTCCATGGCAACTCCTGACTCCACATGACTTCTCATAACCAGCATTGCTATAGGAAATTGTCTGCCTGCAATTCAGCCACTGCTGGTGCTTTAGATGGGACTTTCCCTTTTAAATCACAGAAACCAAATCTTCATCTTCCAGTTTCATGAATAAGAAGCAGTAGCAAGACTTCACCATCCAGAACCACTAAGACAATTATTTTCAGCTGAGACTGATTTCAAGGCTAGGTTCAAAGACGAAGCATTTCCCAAGAAACATAATAGGCAAATATTCTCTCTCTCTCTCTCTCTCTCTCTCTCTCTCTCTCTCTCTCTCTCTCTCTCTCTCTCTCTCCCCTCCCTCCCTCCCTCTCTTTCCTTCCCTCCCTCTCTTTCCTTCCCTCCCTCTCTTTCTCCCTCTCTTTCCTTCCCTCCCTTTCTCTCCTTCCCTCCCTTTCTCTCCCTCACTCCATCTCTCTCTCACTGTCTCTCTCTCACTGTCTCTCTCTGTCTCTCTGTCTCTCTCTCTCTCTCTCACACACACACACACACACACACACACACACACACACACACACACACAAAGTCCTGTGAGGCATTTGCCATTGGGAATTGGCAGAGAGAGAAAAATAATTCTGCACAAATCCATGGACTATATTTATTTGGCAGGCAGAAAACATGGTGTGGGTGGCATGCTATAGATATTCTGCCATGATTATAGGTTTGTACACCAAGTTTCATTAGGGTGTTTACCCAGAGCACTTTATTTTCATTTTTAAGGTCAACAATTATTACATATTCAATAATAAAGGTCACATTTATTTACCACACTAAAGAAATTAAAATAATTTTTAAAAAATAAGACTTTTAAAATGAGATGCAAAATACCAAGATTTTTTTAAAAAAAACATGCTACGAGCCTCTACACACTTTACACACTCTTGCCAATGTGCTTGTTCCAAAAACAATAAATTATTTTTAATTAAGTTGTGTTCATCACTTCTTTTTAGTAATAATAGTATTGCACACTTAGTAGACTGCAGTGTAGTATAAACACATGCACTAAGAAACTAAAAAATTACCATGATTCACTTTATAGTGATATTTGCTTTATTGTGATGTTCTGAAACCAAACCAGCATTATCTCCAAAGTATGCCTATACTTTTTCTTTTCATCCCTAGTGCCTAGTACAGGATCTGGAATACAGAAGATACTTAATAAATGTTTGTTGAATTGAATTATTGAATTGAAAAATTAAAAATCTTCCAATAAGATCCTTCCACTTTTCTTTGGTAAGACCTGAATAAAGTTAAGCCTCTTTTCTCTTTTACCTCTTTGAAGGGGCCAAAAAATTAAGACTATTTTTGTAGAATACAAATATATGTGAGTGACAATACTCCACTTAAGGAAATATCTCAATTTTTATCATATCAGCAAACATCAGTAAAGGATTTTATTAGTTCATCATGTTTTTAAAAAATATATCATGATAACATACATATTTTTAGTAATTGGGGAAAATAGTACTAAGTCATATTAGCAGACCTTTAGAAAAGATTCCTTAGAGATTATTTACCTTAGCCTCCTCATTTTACAAGTGAGGAAAGTGGGGCACAAAAAGGCGAAACAATTCGTTCAGTCTCAAGTGATTATTAGTAAAAAACAGTGTGATAACTTCCCAATGCTCTAATCTTGGGTATTTTCTCTGATACTTCAATGGATCTGTGATCTCCTGACTTGAATATTCCTTCAAAGATGTAGTTTACAATTTATTTATACCTTCTTATCCTGTGTGATTCTTGTCTATATCTTTCCTTACATTCTTTTTTATTTTTTATTTTTATTTATTTTTTTTGCTGAGGCAATTGGGGTTAAGTGACTTGCCCAAGGTCACACAGCTAGGACATGTTTAAGTGTCTGAGGCCAGATTTGAATTTAGATCTTCCTGACTTCAGGGCTGGTGCTCTATCCACTGCACCACCTAGCTGCCCTTCCTTACATTCTTTATAGAGGATCTACCCAGTGAACTGGAAACATTTCTCTCTAGTTTGTTTGTTTGTTTGTTTTTTTTTTTTTAACATTCTGTGGGTCTCAGTGCTATCACTTAAGCTATGTTATCACTTAATTCTGCATCTCTTTTTTAAAATTAGCTATTTCCTAGAGAATAACTTTCATGCTTCATCTTGTGTGCAAATTACTATTTGGTAATATGCTATTGACTTAATAGATATTCTAATTCAACCTACTCATTTTATAGATGAGGAAAAGAAGACTCGCAGTGACCATCGTAGGATCACAAATATAGTAGGCAGTAAACTGGATTCTCCTCCATGCCAGGTATTATAGTAATTACAGAACCATGTCATGAGGATAGACATGAGTTCAAATACAATCTCTGGCACATATTAATGGTGTTATCCTGGGCAAATCACTTAACCATTGTTTACCTCAGTTTCCTCATCTGTAAAATATAGAGAGTAATAGCATCTACCTTTTAGGGTTGCTGTGAGGATGAAATAAGATAATAATTATAAAACACTTAGCACAATGCCTAGCACATAATGAGCATTATATAAATGTTAGCTGTTCTTGCTATCTTTTCATTTAAATAACCGAATATTAACATAAATGTTTACCTCTCTTGGAGGATTTTGTTGAATTCTTCAAAGAATAGTTCTATCTCCACGAAAGATGGTAGTATATATATTGCAATTATCTTTATGATGGCCCTTATGGGACACCAAGTTTTCTGTGAAATGATATTTCTCTTTGCTTTGAAGTACTTGATCAAATCAAGTCTGCCAACTTTTATTTGCTTCTTAAGTGGAACCTGCATCTTTCAATTTTACTGTATGTCTCATGTTTTCATTTAAAGAAAGTATCCTTTATTGGTATAATTCAGTTCTCCCAATAGCGTATTGACTCCTTTGACTGCTGGACAAAGATCTCAAAGTTAGCATTCCAATACTTGAAGTGATGCTTAAAGACAGCCTCACAATTTTTCAACACTCTCGATCCCATTTGCCACCTCTTGCCATTTTCATTGAAAAAAAAAAAAAAAAACAGAGCCAAAAGCTAGTTTTTATTTTGTTGTTTTTGTTGTTGCTTCATGGATTCCTATGGTCAAAGAATTCATCGCTTAGTGGTGAGATTAGGTTTTTATATAGCTAGGTTAGTCCTTATACAAGAGACATGATCTTTCAACAGGATTATATTCAGGATTTTTCTAATTTAGAGGACCCTGACACAGCTTCTCTCCACTGCTATATTCTTCCAGTGTCAGAGTTACAATCACAGTGAAATTCAGAATAAGAATTTGTGGAGATGTTTTTTCTCTTTTTTTTGAAATGTATTTTTAAAAATTCTTTTAAAAAGGAATTTAACCATTAACAAATGAAAAAAAAGAGAATTCTATGAGTGCACAGACTTGACACAAAAAGTTTTTTTAGGGTATATTAAGTTGAACAAAATATCTTATGTCTCTGTTTGAAATCTTTTTCTGCATTACAATTTCTACATATATTGAAATGTTAGAATTGGAAGGAAACCCATATCTCTAATCGCTATCTTCATTTTACTAATGAGGATATAGAATTAAGGAAATAGAAATAAGAAATAAGGAAAATTTACAGAAGATTACAGAACTAGTCAATGACAGAATTAATGCTATATCTCTTTGCCTTCTTTGAGTGTTACTGTTTTCCATTTCAGACTCTTCTTATGATAGAAATTTAGCTATCTTTTCTCAGGATGCATAGGTACCTAAGATCAGAATATGAAGAATTTCAGCAAGGGCTGTTTTTTAACTTTAAAAAATGTCAGTTTTTCCTCCTTTAAAGCAGCATTGAATATTTATTATTTTAAAACACATTATTTAAATCTCTTAGGAATTTTATTTAAGCAAATAAAATATTGTGAAGCCTTTCCTGTGTTTGATTGTAGAGACATAGATCAAAAAATAAAAAGACAGTTGAGGATTTTATATTTAAACATGAAAACAAGGTCAATATAATCTAGAGTTGCTAGAAACAAAGGAGTGATTTAAATAAAGTGCTCTAATGAAATTTGAGGGAGGAGATATATTCAACTGAGAGGAAATGGGGGAAATTTGACAGAAGAGGTAGCACCAGAGTTAGGCTTCAAAGAAAAAGTTTATAATAGACCAAGGACAGAGGAGGCCATTCTAGGTATAGGAGACATTCATTGTGTGAATGCATGCTAAATTTGGGAGACCAGTTCTTAGTCAATGTGTCTTGAATAAATATCGATTTGAAATTTGGAATAATTGTCATTATCTAAAAGTAACCTAAACCTAAACTTCCCATTTATGATCTCTGCTCCTTATTCCCCATTTTTCTTTTTCTATCCTCTTCTCTTTCTTCCTTCCCACCTTCCCTTTCTTCCTTTCCTTCCTTCCTTCCTTCTTTCCTTCCTTCTTTCCTTCCTTCCTTCCTTCTTTCTTTCCTTCCTTCCTTCTTTCTTTCTTTCTTTCTT
>JAJPUD010001724.1:230939-247498 GCA_023553655.1 Myrmecobius fasciatus | reverse complement strand
CTTCCTTCCTTCCTTCCTTCCTTCCTTCCTTTCTTTCTTTCTTTCTTTCTTTCTTTCTTTCTTTCTTTCTTTCTATTCTTTCTTTCTTTTTTTCTATCTCTCTTATCATGATAAGCTATGGGGTTAGCAGTAGCATTAATAAATAATATGTTAGCTATGCTCTTGTTTGTTGTTCTATCTCTAATTTCCAACAATAGCTCAAGATTTCTTATAACCTTCCCACAAGATATTTGTCAGATTTTTTTTAATTGGGTGATAGGCAGATTCAAGTCCTCTTCTACTTCCCAAAGGAAAAAATATGGCAAGTTTCTATATTGTTATAAAGGATAGTGGAAATATCCTCTACTAATTAGGCAGGTAAGGGAAGTAATAGTAGCTGAAGAGATCAAGAGTTCAGTTTACAAGGGGAGAGGAGAGAGTCAATCACTGTTTCTGACTTCTGAGATCCAGAAAGCAAGAACATTGGAAATGCTGTTTCAATCCCATCCTGGTGGTTCCTATCTGAGACCTCCTAGGAACTTTCTTGTGGGGTCAAGACCTCCGCCTTAGAGATATTGCTGTATGATTAAGTAATAAGTCTGGGTTAACTAAGACAGTTTCCCTTGGGATATTTGGCAAAATCACTGAAAAACCCAGGAAGAAAAACCCATAATGATTGATGCTTGATGTAGGGTATTGATGTTGTGTTTGCTTGATTTCACTGAGGTGTTTTCTAAATGGGTTTAGATTTCACATCATTTTGAGAAATTCTCGAATTCTTTATCGTAAGTCTTATGGGGAGATGATTTCTAGAGAAAGGGGAGAAGAAAGGGAAGGTGGGAAGGAAGAAAGAGAAGAGGATAGAAAAAGAAAAATGGGGAATAAGGAGCAGAGATCGTAAATGAGAAGTTTAGGTTAGGTTACTTTTAGATAATGACAATTATTCCAAATTTCAAATCGATATTTTACTCATCATGAGATCTATTCAGAGCGAATATTTGACAATTACTAGCTGTGAGATTTAATTTGTCTGGGCTTTGGTTTCCTCACCTATAAAATGAGGAATTTCTATAGTATTATTACTTATGCACTTGTCAGGATTAAATTTAATAATAAATGTAAAGTGTTTTGAAAACTTTCAGGGCTTCATAAAGTCAGTTATTATTATTTCTAAAACCAGTTCCTTTCTTTCCTTTAACTCTGAATTACATTGTCATCTTTACAGCAATGCATTCATTTCTAACTGCAGAAAAGATACATACTTAGAGTGTTGCATCTGTAAGCGGAAAATTTGTTATATTCAGGGGTATGCTGAAGCCATCTCTAACCCACTTGTAAAAGCCCATTTAAAAAATTTCATTGAAACATTTATACCACAGAAATGTCATTTGCTATGAATCACGACTTGACTTTTTGTTTATTTCTAGACTTAAGAAAGTGTTAATAGTGAGATTAAACTTAAAAGTATGTATGAATACATGCCTTTCCTGTCCCCACCCCTCCTTAAACATTTGCCAGCATACCAGTACAGAGTGGTCTATAAATATTGCCTGAGCTCAGCAGGAGTACAGTAGAAGACTCAGGAAATGAAGTGGTTACCAGACAAAAAGCCTAGTGATTGTAGGCTGATGATGATGATGATGATGATGATGATTGCTGGCATTTATATAACACTTGTTTGCAAAGGGATTTACATTCATCATCTCATCTGAGCTTTACAACTATCCCTGATTATATTGATTCTATTATTATCCAGATAAAACATTTAAAAGAGATGCATTTTATTATAATCTCTATAAACTTTTATTTCCATCCCAAAGATGAAGCTGATAATGATGATGATGATGATAAGGATGACTGTGGAATATTCAAATCTATATTACTTTTTGCCAATTGGCAGAAATTTTGTTTACTAACAAAAACTTGGCAGTTGACATATGACAAGTTTATGTATCTTGCCAGCTGACATATGAGTATATATTTGTATGAGTGTACCAAACTATCATTAAGCCACTTTGATCCAGGTCTCTAAGGGAGTGTGATGCTTTAGAAAGAAAGAGTGCAATGGAACTAGAGTCAGCTGATGTGGACTTGAATTCTTATTACTTGTGGATGACCTTCAATAAGATACTTCATCTCTCTGAGCCTCAGTTTCCTAAACTGGAAAATAAAATGGTTGGCCTAGATGGCCTTTAAGGTTCCTTCTTGTCCTCCATCTACATTCTCTCTATGTTCTACATTCTATAAAGTAGTATAACTGAAAATATACATGCATACTTATATATACATACACACACATAAACATGCATGTATGAAAGTGTGTATAGGTATGTGTGTATACATGTATATATGCATATACATATGTGTGTATATATATACACATACACAAATTCTAGATCCAAGTGAGTATCATTTTTTTTTCAAAGCAGTCAATTTGGGAGGTTCTGTGCAATTATTCAAAACATTTATGGAAAACCTTTGGAATTACTTCAAGCACCTAGGCAGAAGAGTGGATAGAAAGATGGACTTGAATCAAGAAAATAACTCAGGTTTGAATCCTGCTTCAGACACTTAATAGTTGTAATTTCAGGCAAAGCACTTAACCCTTAGTCTCAGTTTTCTTATCTGTTCAATGAGGATAAGATTATCACTCACATCTTAAAGTTCTTAGGATCAAATAAAATAAATGTAAAATGCTTGTCAAATCTGAAAGTGCTATGCAAATGACAGTTGTTATTGCCATTATCATGATGAAATACATAAGAAAATTAGTCTGCTCTTAGCCACCTATTCATGTTTATATCCATCCATCCAGTCACCTCTTCATGCTTATTAGTTGCTTGAGAAAACCCAATCCTGAGACTGACCAGTGTACTTGGCATTGTGCTACCAAATTAGGAGAAATATTTGTTTTTCATAGATTTTTAGTCTTTTCCTATTTTTCTACCATCCCCCTCTCTCATCTTTATTTTAAAATTCCTCTTGATATCATTTGCATTTTTCAAAGAAATTTCCATCATTTTCACTCACCTTAGACAAATCTTTAGTGATTGTATTAGTAATCTGGAAATTTTTGTGGAATGGTTTGGCTCTAGGATATAAACTCTAGCTAATTAGTTCATTCTCTACCTACAACAATAAGACTGAGAAATGTATGCTTCATGAGAAGATGCTACTTTAATTCAGACAACTTTTCCCTGAAAAATTTTCAGTTTAAACAATATTCTTGGCAAATCTGAGACTTCCTTTAAAAGTGAAAGCTGGAGTCTTTTTCATTTACTCTACTTTTCCTTTGCTTTTCCCTTTTCCAGCTTGTATCAGCCTCTGTCAGGAAAATACATCAGTGACATTAAGGGCTCCATAAATCAGCCCACTGGCCAAGCCCTTACACTTCCTGCACTGGTTTTCTTCCGTTCTCTTTTGTTCCTGGCTGGTAAACAATGTGTTTGGACCAGAAAATTATGTGTTGAATGCTCCACTATAATCAATTCTTGGATTAAAAGGCATGGAGTGAGAATGCAGTGATAATCATATCCTGGGCAGAAAGAGGTCCTACTTCAAATAGCCTCTTTCCTTTTTCACTTTTTAACGTAGAGCTGATGAGCCTTGACCAAGCTCAATTAAAGACAATGGCGAAATCATCAAAGGGAAAAATGAGGCACTCACTCCAATGGGCTAAGACTGTTTTAGATTCCCACCATCTAGCTGTCCTTGACAAGTGCCACTAGAAGTCAACAGGTGGTGGTCCAAATATAAATAAAAAAAGGCTTAAGCCTAAAACATCACTGTCTGTGAGGGTTTTAATGAGACTTTACTCTGTGGTTTTGGCAGTGACTATGTGTTCCTTTGCCAGGATACAGAGAAAATCTGACCAGTGTCACTTGAGTTAGAGAAGCTCTCATCCCTACCCTCCCCCTTTCCCCTATTTCACCAATAAAATTAAATTAAATTAAAGAGCAAGCAGGGAAAAATAGACAAGAAATTCATTTTACTATCTAGGCCTTCATAGAATTGTTTGTATTAAAGAGAAGTGGGCTTTGCTTAAAGTGTGCTTGCGTTAAAGATTTGTCCGAGACTATGGGAAGGAAAACCATTCCAACCTGACTCTCTGGATCATAGTCTTTTTCTTAGAGGCAACTTCTATTTGAATTGTCACTGACTTCATATGCAGTTTGTCAATGAAAGAAATTAATTTCTTCTGGAGTTTTTTTCTATTTTTGGCAATTTTAAGTTTCTCTTGTTTAAATGGATGATCCCTGATACCAGAAAGATAGTGTGATATCACTTGGAGAAAGTGGATGATAAATTTTCTGCTAATTGACATAAAACTTAAAGCTCTCTCCTATATCAGTGTTCAGCCAAGTTTTCTTGGCTGGATAGCCTACAGATTTGATCAAGAATTTAGGACTGTAATTCAGAATCTTCTTTCTTTTTGCTCTTGTGAATCTGCCCTAATTTTTTCTCCTTCTAGGAAAGGGAATTTGATTGATTCCTATTTGGTTGAATATTCCAAGAGTAGTCATAATTTTGGTTAACCTTCTTATATAGCTGCATGATATAGTGAATAGAGACCTTAGAGTCAGGAAGAACTGGGTTCAAGTCCTACCTTTGACATTCGTTGACACATATGGTCCTAGATACTTAACCACTCAGTGTTCTAGCCAACTCTCTAAAACTTTTGGAGAAGATATGGACCTGCATAAATAGAAAGACTTCTTTTTTTGAGAGTTTCTATGCCAATGAAATTACAGGCCTCAACCCTGTTCTTTTCTGTCATTTCAATTTGTACATTAGATATTGAAGTTTATAAAGACAAACATTAAACAGTTTCTGTTCCTTGCCTACAAGGAACTTACATTCCACAGGGGAGAAGCAACAAGTACATCCATGAGTAAGTGCAACAAACATATTTGGGGAAATCAGGAAAGATCTCTCGAAGAGTTGGCCATGAAGGAACCTATGACATTCCAAGAGGAAGACATTTCTAATAAGATATAATAAAAGCAAACTTTTTCTAAACAAAAGAAAATATATCTTTAATTATGTTTTTTAACATCAACTGTAAATCTAAGCTCCTGAGCACATACAACATTAGAAACAGACTAATCTCAAAGTAACACAGAAGAAATGATGGTGAGGAGTGTCAACACTCACCTTCACACACAAAAAACCATTCAGAGGTCCTTGATTGCTCTTCTGTTCCAGATGGTAGAAGACATCAGCCAAACCCCCTAAGTGACAGATGTATGATTGAGTAGAACACCCTCATGTGCTACTATCTGAAGGGTTCTTTGTAGCTAGGTGCCTGGTTCTTCTTTCCTTGGTGTTTTCTAGCATGGCTAAGGCTCCTCCTACCTACTATCTCTTCACAACCTTGGCTCATTAGAAACCCACACCCTTTTAGCTCAATGCCAAACTTCACATGTGTTCACAGACAGTGGACCAACTCCTCAGAGACGTCTATAGACCTTACAACCCTGGTTTCCTGGGTGACACTACTGTGTTCCCAAACACACAGCTGAGATTCCATCACAGCCTCCTATTAGTCTGTCTCATGAATCATGGTTGTATTTGGTCAGCAGGGAAGGTAGAAAGTGTCTCTTCTCTGGTGGATCAAAGGGACATGTTTGTGCTCATTTTGGTGAGGTGTGCAGTTGTTTTAGATACTATCAAAAAAAGGAAGTTAATTTAGAGACAACCTTCTTCCCCCTCCCCATAACTTCCAATATGTCCCTTATAACATTCAGACATCTACTTAGGAGCTCAAAATGTTATAAGTGGAATAAATGCTCCCTAATCTTTACGACGACAGAGATTTGCATGAGACAAATTTTGATGCTTCTCAGCTACTAAAGTTCTCAGTTGTCCCCTTAATGGAGCTCAATTTTCTATCAATAAATGAGAGAAGGGGCAGGTGGCAACTAACCCCTAAACGGTCCTGGCATCAGAAGCATGTTCAAAACTAAAACTTTAGCACTTGTTCTCAGCAGCATACAAATGCCAGGAAACATAAGCAATTGTAAAGAGCTTATCTGTGGTGACCCTGTACTTGCTAATAATTAGTGGGCTTTAAGAGAACTAATATTCATTTTCCACCAATTTGGAAAATATAAAATTGTTGTTCTCTAGTGAAATAATACCATCTTAAGATGTCTGCTTTAAACTACTTTTAATATAGTTGGCAAAAATAAATTATATTGCTATAAGGTGTGACTATGAAGGAGACAAAATAAGCAGCCTAGCAGAACTTAAATATCTGAATCCATATTGCTTTTCAAAGTGACTACCTGGAACACCATCATAATAGCTCATTTATTTAGCACATTAAGGTTTCCTCATAGCAGTCTGTTGAGACAAGAGTATAATAAACACTGATGTCTTCCTTATATAGATGAGAGAAAAATGAAGCTTGGAAAATTTAAGTGACAGACTCACAGTCATACCACTAATAAATTGGGATTCAAACTTTAATTCCATTCTCTTTTTACCTCAACAGAATTTATTTCAACAATATTACTAATGCCTTAAGTGTTTCTTTTTTGGAATTGCTTTGGAAAAAAATGATAAGCTATATAAGAAAAACAATGTAAATCAGTATCATTTGAAATCAGTTCATTTGAAACTAGTTGGAGTTCCAAATTACTTCTGGCTTTTTCTACAAAGCAAACTCACCTTCTAAGTATGGATATTTGTTATGACTGCAATATTAAAAAAACATATACTTTTAACATGGCTCTCTGCAACAAAGAATTGTCTCAAACCAGTTCCAATTGTTCAGTGAAGAAAACCATACACACCCAGAGAGAGGTATATGAAATGTGGACCACAACATAACATTTTCATGCTCTCTATTGATGTTTGCTTGCATTGTGTTTCCTTTCTCTGATTTTCTTTTTTTTCTTGTAGATAGGATTTTTCTTGCACAACTTGTCAAGTATTTCAACATTATTAACATGTAGTGGATTTCCTGCCATCTAGGGGAGGGGAGGGGACTGGGGGTAAAATTTGTAACAGAAAGCTTTGTAAAGATCAAACTACCCATACATATGTTATACAAATAAAAAGCTTTAATAAAAAAATTAAAAAATATACTTTTAGTACTGAAGGAAATTCACCAAAAGTAGATGCCAAAATTTTATGTGTGCCAGTATAGCCTCCTATATTGAAGGAGGCAATGTTAATATTTAAATATTTAAATTCTGCTGTGTTTTTTTTAAAGTGTATTTTCAAACACATAAACACACACATTTTTTATTGTTACCTTACTGAGTTTGACATGTTAATTAAGGCTCAAAAGATTGCTTAGATCAGTATGAGACACAAAAGATTTAGGGAGCTCCTCTTTAATTCCAGGTGAGTATCTTTTCTCCAAGAACTCCTCTTTAAGATTCCTATAAATATGTGAACATTTGCTTAGATAAACCCTCTCCTTTACCCTGCAGTTTTAGAAAGTGTTGCTTTAATGCAATCAGAAATCACTTCCTCCCCAGCCTCAACATTTGAGTTATTTGTTTCACCAGCACCACCAGCCTGCCTATACACAAATATATGTACACATTTTACCACTAAAAGAACTATCTCACTTAGTGAGATAGGAAGCTTTTGATTATTTGGTGATATTGATATATTTCTGAAGAGGTCTCATCCTATAAAAGGTATATTTTGGCAAAGTCAAAGCACTATAATAATGTGTAAAAGGAAATGATTGAAATTTCTTCTCTAGTATTATAACTTAAAGGACAATCCCTCAAACAAGACAATGACCATTTAAAAGGCAGAACAATCTCAAAGCAAAGATCCAGAAACTGAGAATGGATTTAGTCCCTTGTCACTATGCCAATTAATATGACAAAAAGTAGAAACTAAGAAATGGAGGTCAAAGATAGCGCTATAGGAGTATAAAATAGAGAACCATTAGCTTCCTGCATGTCTTTGATATACAATTCTACAGTCTTAGAAGAATAGATCAAATTAAAGTTTGGGCAGGCAACCATATAACACTCCCCGAGTTAAGCATTCCCATTGATCCTTCCAAAGAAACAAAACTCTGAGAGGGGAAGAAGAGTTGTGGTAGTGCACCTGAGTACCCTTGGCCCATCTTTGTGTCTCCACAAGACATGTCTGCAGGGCACTAAGCTGGTGCCATCATAATAGGGTGGCCAAACATAGTCATGGTTCACTAGGAAAGAATAGTTGGACTTGAATATCCTTGTTGATTAAAAATGGAACCAAGGACATGTCTATGTGCATGTATGTGAGTATGTGGTCTGGATTCTAAGAGGTATGGCTACTAAGAGGATTCCAAAATGAGGGAACTGATCACCCTTCACATTCTCATCTTTGTTGAGTTTCCTTCCCAGAAGTGCTAGGAACTACTCTCTCCCCCCCAAATTTTAGATTTTTATAAAATCAAACCCAATTTTCTTCAGACAATTCTGTTTCTTTCTTCACTCATCTTTTCTAATGTATATCAATTTGAATTTTTCTTGTGTTATGAGTTTAATGAAATTCTGCCTCCCCAAATCTTGCTTTCTTAGGCTAAGGATCTTTGGAGGACTATTTGGGGGACTATTAAAATACAGAACAGGAATCTAAAATGAAAGCAAAGTCTGGAGTCATTTTGACTCCACACACAATTTTTTGTTCTTTTTGTGACTGTATTTTCCAGATATTTCTCCTTTGCAGTAATAAACAGTTATATAGTATCTAATGTGTGTTGAACCTTGATAAAATTAGGTCTCATAAAAAATTGAACTTTATAAACAACCATTTTTGTCTTTGAATTGCCCTTTTCTCCTTTCTTATTCTGTTGCCTCTGAAAGTCATACTGACTTCTCTAGACCCACTGGAAATTTTCCAAAGTGTCAGAGTTTTCCAAAGTGCTGATTCAATCTCTTGGATGCAAGAGTGCTCAGAGGGCATTTATGGAACTTTTCCATGGGCTTCCCCCTCAATGTCTGGGCAGCAACCGAGATAGACTAGATAATTCCATAAAGCCACAAATGGTCTCATTATCAAATCACAACCTCAATTATGTTATGATCACACGCACAAGGGATTAAAAAAATGATTTTTATGAAGTAATTCTCTCTCCCCACCATCATGTGCTGGCCATATTCATATCTCAGAGCCTTTCCCACATGCCCACCCAAGATTCAGACCGTATAAGGAAAAAGTTACTGAGGCTAGTGGGTCAATTGCCTTCCCCTTTATGAGTCTCTTGTGACTATGAACTGATCACAGTGATGATGGTCAGATCTCACTCTCCATAGTAGATTTGCAAATATATTTGTATTCAGTATTGTATGATACTCAGATTTATTACACACAACAGGGATGGCTCATTATTTTTTCAAAATAAATTTTGTTGATGTCTTTGTTTTTATATCATAGCCATAGTTTTGTTGGATCTAGTTTATACAGGCTCTAAGACTGCTAAATTTTCAGTGTGAGCATTCCTACTTTGAAAATTAAAAAAAAAACATTTAAAACCAACAGTTGATTGTTAAAAATAAAAAGTGATGGAAAAATTAATAATGCAGAATAAACTTTAAAAATATATCAGGTATATATTATTTTATCCTAGAAAGCTGGTTGTTAAACATTTACTAGCACATTTTAGTCATGTCTGGAAATATGGATCCTTCTCTCTGGAAATGAATTCCCTCATAAGAACAGAAGCAAACAAACAAATAAAAAGTTAAGGCAAACCATCAAATAACTCCAATTGAGGGTTTTCAGTCTTGGTAGTTTGGTGGCTCTCTGCAGAGATGAAGGAGGTTGCTTCCTTCCTTCCTTCTTTCCTTGCTTCCTTCCTTCTTCCCTCCTTCCCTCCTTCCCTATCTCTGTCTCTGTCTTTCTTTAGCTCTTTCTTTCTCCTCCCTCTTTCTTTCCTCCTTTCTTTTTCTTTTTCTTTTCTCTTTTTTTTGGTTTTCCATGATTTTTCAGTTACTTTGAGTTTGTTTCCCTTTTAGTGATCAGCCTTCTCATTGTTTTCCCTGATTTGTTCATTTCTTATTGTACAATAATATTTTTTTATGCTCAGAAACTACAATTTTCTCCTAACTGCCTTTGTTTCTATTTCTTTACTAACACTTTTCTTTGTCTTCCTCATTAGTTGTGCTCTTCTTTGTATCCTCAGTACTTCTCACAGTGCCTGATATATTGTTGTTGTTCAATAATGTTCAATAATCTTCAGGATCCCATTTTTTGTTTTCTTGGCAATGATACTAAGAGTGGTTTGTTATTTCCTTTTCTAGGTGGGGAAACTGAAGCAAATAGGGTTAAATAATTTGTCCAGGGTTACACAATTAGTCCATATCTGACTTAGATTTGAACTTAGGTCTTTCTGACTCTAAGCCCAGTGCTTTTACCTAGCTGCCTCACCTGACATATATATATATATAATGTCTAATAAGTTTTATTGACTAATTGAAGACTTGCTCCTATCAATATTTTGGAGTATTTTTATTTCTGTTACTGATTTCATAGGGAATGGATGGTTTTTATTGGCCAAGGTCTTATATGTGATTTAAAAATATCAACTTCCTAACAATAGTAATGCAATGGAGGGACACTGAATTTGGAATCATAGCACTTGTGTTCAAATCCTAGATCTTCCACTTCTTGTGTAACCATGGAAATGTCATTTAACCTCTGTGGGCCTCATTTTCCTCAAATATAAAATGAGACAATTGGATTATCTGACTTTTAAGGTCTCTTTCAGCTCCAAATCCATGTTCTCTGAGGGGGCAGCTAGATGGTACAGTGGATAAAGCACTGGTCCTGGAGTCAGGAGGACTTGAGTGAAAACCCACCCTCAGACACTTAACACTTACTACCTGTGTGACTTAACCCCCACTGCCTTGCAAAAAATAAATAAAAAATAAGTCTTTGCTCTCTGATCTGATAAGCAGAGCCTTCAAAATGGGGGTGGGTGGTATATTGCACTTCAGGTGCTGATATTTTGTGAGGAATGCCCAGTGAAAGTAAGAAATGTGTTTTCAAACCACTGTTAATACTAGCTATGATCAATCTGAGAACAATTGGCAGGGGTAGATGACACATAGCAAAGTCTAGAGCATGCTTCCAATTAGGATCTAACCTTTCTTTATTAGGTGAACTTTTTTTTTATTCCCTCACTATCATTGGAGAGGCATTGGATAATAAAATAATATGCTAATACATGTACACTCATAACTTGTGGGTGATTGGGAAAAATAATTTTTTGAGATTATTCTTTACAAAAACAGTTGTGATTTGGCCTTTTTTTCTTTCGCTGGGCTTCTAAAATGAGGAGTTGGGTAATCTAGGAGCAATTGGCCATTGTTATCTTTTGCCCTTATTGAAGATAATAAATAATATTTACATAGTAGCTTAACTTTTATAGTCTCTATCTTTAATATTTTATCTGATCCTTAAAAGAATTATGTCATTGAGTTCTATAGTTATTTTCCTTCTCATTTTATAGAAACTGGAATTCAGAGTGGTTAAATGATTTATTCAGGTTCACATAGCTTGTAAGTGCCAGAGATGAGGTGAGGTAAATTCTTTGGAATCGAGGGCCCTTCTACCATTATCCTTGAACTTTCTGGGTCTAATAAGATACTTTATACATATATTGTAAGTATTTAATAAAGGCTTGAACAAATAATGAAGGATAATGAATGATAGTTTTTCTACTCCAGGTTCAACCAGTCAATCTACAAGCAGTTATTTAATGCCTCTAGCGGTGAGATCAGTGACAAGTTGGATATCACCATTTATAATCTGCATCTCTTTCAAGTTTACCCATGTGCTCAGTCCAAGGAACCCCAAGGTCTCTTCATGGCTCAGCTGAAATGTTGCTGCCTACAGGAGGCTTTCCCTCAGTTGTTAACACCCTTTTCTTCTTCTTGATATTATTTTGTGTTTATTTTGTATAATTTAGTTACCTGTGTACATGTCATTCTCAATCCTGCAAAAGAATATAAATTCTTTGAGAATGGGGATTATTTAATTTTTGTTTCTGTATATTCAGCACTTAACTTGAGGCTTGGCTCATAATAGGTGTCTATTAATTAATTGCTGGTTGAGTGATATGAAAGGCCCTGCTGAGATCCAAAGACTTTGACCTATACCAGAAAGGAACTTAAAATCACTCACTTAAAGCACATACATATAGATAACATGCTTGCTCCAGGTAAATATGCCCTCAATTGCTAAAGGCATATAGGGCTGGATTGGTTTTATTTTTGTGGTCCCTGATTCAGTTTCTCAATTACTCCAAGTTTCAGCTAAAGAGAAGTGTGCTAATGTTACAGTAAGAGAAGGGCTAAAATGAAGTCCAAGAGTTTAATTTCTATTTGTATTAAAAGAAACGCCCAGAAATGTAATTTTAAGTATCATCCTTACTTAAAGTTTTAGGTCTCTGTAACCATGGGCATATCACTTAATTGTTTGAGATGACTTTTTTTTCTGAACCTACCAGAAAGGTTATTTTAGTTCTGATTTTTACTGTTCACTCCAGTGGAAATATTTTCAGAAAGTGGTGATATATATCCTTGGCATTATTATTTTATAAATTTAATATATGACCTACTAATCTAAGAAGTGACAAGAAGCTAACTATTTAAAATAAAATGAATTTAATACCTGCTTTATGCAATGTACTATGCTGAGCATTAAGGAATCTTGCCATTTTATAGGGGAATTAGTTGAATTTTTTTGACAACCAAGATTACAGGAGGGTTGAAGATTAGGACAAGTGGGATCTGAAGAGGCCCTGTCCACTATGTGCAAGATGTCTCATGATTATGTATGGAATAAGTTCTGCAGATCTCAGAGGGGAGAAAGCATGATGTTAAAATTCCTTGCCAGAAATTCCGGCTCAGGAGAGAATTCTTCTATGAAGTTTTGATGTCCAGAAAAACACAAGATAGAGGGCTGGGTGAGGAGTTAAGTCATACCAAGTAGCTGAAAGATTAGGTAACCTGCAAGCCTATCAAATAGTCCCAGGGAATGTTTTGGCTCCTACAAAGATTCTTCATCACAGATATCCAATGCCTTTAGAGCCATTTCTTTCTGACTGCCAAGAGATCAGGAGTGATAGAGAATAGAGAAAGCAGGTACAAAGAAAGAGTCATCCATCAGTTGCAGATAGACAGTTGGAGTTAGATAATGGTTTATATGTAGAGCATTCTTTTCTATTTTTTGAGAAAAGGAATATCTGCCAAGACTGCCTGGGAATGAATATCTCTGCATATTATCAGTTGAAGATAGTTGAATCCAGAGGCTATTTTTTTAACCCACTGCTCTGTTTTGGAGGGTCCAAGGGAACACTTGGACTACTCTTATAGAATCTAAATTGTTAGGGTATAGAGATAGTAATAGCTATCCCTGGTCATTTATGTTTTAGGATTGAGACCAGATTACCAGATTTGAGAACATTATAGGTAGAAAATGAATGGTAAGAGACTACAGAAGTGCCAGGACTATCTAGCCAGCAATCAAGCCTCAGAAAAATAGGACATGTTACCACATGTATAGCCATATGGTGTCTATTGGTGGATTCTATGTAATTTATATTGTGTATATAGTCTCTGCTTGTGATGTTCTATTTTACATATTACCTCTATATTTGATTTCCTGGATGAAATTCTGTTATGTGATGCTATATATTATGTAGTGTATGTTTTATATTGCATATTTGGATTATGATATGCAACTTCACTTTATGTTTCTGCAGTGACTGAAACATGATAGGCACTTAAAAATGCTTGTTGACACAACCTCTGTGTGTTTCCTAGTCAGCGCTCCAGAGTTATAAGAGAAAATAGATAACATGGCCTGGATTCTAATAATTTTAACCATGGTTTACTCTTTGCTCCCTCAACTATCTCTTATCTATTCCATGAAATATCTCTTCATTACTTTTCCTGCTTTGTGTCTCTTAAGGCAACACCAGTTCCTTAGTTTCTCCAACAAAAGCAACATAAGATAAGAGGGTAACTCATAAGCCTCCCTTTCCTCTATCTCTACATGTGATTTCTCAGACACATAGTTCCTTAGCAGAAGACAGTTTTCTTCCTAGAGTCAAAATCCCCTAGAAACTGGGGAACTCTGGGGTAAAAAGGCATAAAAACCTACTTAAAGACACTCCTCAATGCCTTCCCCTGCCACAAAGACAATGTCCTTAATTATATTTGCATTTCCCAAAAAAAATGTTACCTTTTTGGTAAATGAAGAAAAAGAAAAGTCTCTCTGAGCAAGAAGAACATACTTGAAATGCAATATTGATGCTTTGTAATGGCTTTCTGGATCCCTTCTTTCAGAAAGTATTAAGTGCCCTTGCTTATGGGTCTAAATATAGAAGATTGGGAAAATGCATTGCTTCATTCTTTCTATTTTCTCATCTAGCATAGAAGTATATTTGTTCTGGAGAGTAAGTACCATCAATAAATGGCCCACAGACACAAATATGGATCCTCTGAAGAGTTCAGTATCTGCTCTAGTAGAAGAAAAACTGGATCTGGAGAAGACGTAGGTCCTACGTCTGGTTTGTCTCTTACTAGCTCTGGGTTTGAAGCAAATAAATTAATCTCTCTGAGACTCAGTTTTCTAATTTCTAGCCAATTTGTACTTCTTGTACTACTTCTCTCATAGGAATGTTTTGAGGAAAGCAATCTATAAACATTAGAGTTCTATAAAAAGGAAATTAGTGTCATTATTGTAACTGTCTCTCTAGGCATTCTTTTTCAAAACAAAGACAAATCCAGTATTGCTCATATCATATAATGTTAAAGGGAATGGGAGACTATCTTAGATGAAATAATATGGGCTTTTTAAATACTGAGAATAATAATTAAGTTGGACAGTATTTTTAAAAAATTCAATAAAAATCATCTTGCTGACAGGATAGCACAAGTTATTAGACCCGCTTGGTCTTAGTTCCTACAAAATAGTAAAAATCTCATTAGAAATCTTGGCTAAGGTCTGACAATTGCTCTGTATCTACATGAAAACAGTCTTTAAGTCTCAGCCAATAAGGACATTTTAAAACAGTAGACCTATTTATTGGGGTTAGGCTTAGGAAAGCCAAGGTGCTTCTTTGGAATACTATGGGAAGGGGAAAAAGTCATTTATCTGTTGGGGGAGTGTGTCTCTAGAGCTGACTGAAAAGCTAAAGGACATCTAGTCCAACCTCCTTATTTTTACAGATGAGGACTCCATGCCCTGTCAAGGTGAAGTGACTCCCAAGTTCATACAAATAGTAAATGGCAGGGGTGATGGGAGTCCACCTCCTCTGACTTTAAATCTCGGGCTGTTTTCAATGTTTCCTATTTTGCATCCTTTCTCCAACCAGCCCTTTTACCCCAAAACAAAACAAACATCCAAGGAAAGGAACTATTGTGAATGACGAGTCTGAAAGTTGACAAATGATTTGGCTAAGGTCTAGGGCATCAGATAAGGTTTGATTGCACTCTGGCCCATGCATTAATTGATGCTGATAGTTGAGTAGGCTACTTAGATTAGATACAAGCAACGGTTATATTTTCTTGGGCTGGAAACTCAAGGTGCTGGCAATTTATCTACTCTATTAAGCTAGATCACTTTGGCTTCTCTACTCACACTACTTCATTGAAGCAATGAAGAAAACAGAGGCCCAACCAGAACTCTGATCTTCTTCTTGTGACTGAGAAATTACATTGCTGGCAATATAACTACTCTATCAAGCTAGATGATTTTGGCTTCTCTACTCACATAGTGAAGCAATGAAGAAAACAGAGGTCCAACCAGACCTCTGCTCCTCTTCTTGTGACTGAGAAATTACACTGTGGAAAAAATCTTTCATAGGTTAATGTGAAAGGTGAAAGGCAAGCATTAGAAGAATACTAGAAAAGAACAAAATAGATTCTGACTTTCTAATTTTATTAAAAATAAAGGAATATGAAAAGCCTCAGTGCTTGTCTGAAATATCTCTTCCCAGTTCATTGTCAACTCTACCACCATCATCAAATGTTGTCTCTTCTGTTAAAACTTAAATTTCTTGAGGGCAGGCACTGAGTTTGTATCCTCAGTGCTTATATAGCTCAGTGACTTTTATATCTTGGGTATCTAATCAGCACTTTCATTTATTTTCCCATTAGTTCTAACAGTTTCTTGGCTTGTCTTTACTTCAATCATATCCATGTCAGATAAGTGTAAAATTGAGGCAGTAAATGTTAAAGAATTCTTTTTTAAGATTCATCCATAAGATGTATGACCCTAAACAAGTCACTTAATTTCTGACAGCCTCAGTTTTCTCATTTGTATATTGGGGATCATAATTGAACTTGTCTCTCAGAGTTGTCAGGATAAAATGAGAATATTCATGAAGATCTTTGGAAATCTTAAAACATTATGTAATTGTTATTATTCATAGCACCAACAGTTGTTTTGACCTTTATTTTGCCACTGGATTTTGATGATTTGGAAAGAGTAAAACTGTTGACTTTGCATAGCTCTGCCCCATTCATATCCAATTCACAATCAAGTCAAGATATCACCTTTATGACATCATCGGTCTTCTTAGAGAACAAAGAACAAATAAATTCATGACA
>JAJPUD010001724.1:191014-230929 GCA_023553655.1 Myrmecobius fasciatus | reverse complement strand
ATTAGGATTTTAGCTGGAAATTGAAGGAAAGCAGGGAAGCCAAGTAATGGAGATGAAGGAGAGCATCCCACGAGTGGAAGAGTCAGTATAAATGTTCAGAGTTGGGAGATGGAGTATCTCATTTAAAGGGGAGAGTAAAGGAAGAAATATTTATATAGCATGTGCTATGTGTTAGGTACTATGCTAAAGCTTTTACAAATATTATCTCATTTGATCCTCACAACAACTCTGAGAGATAGGTGCTATTATTGTCCTCATTTTATAGTTAAGGAAACTGAGGCTAAATGATTTTCTTGGGGTCACAAAGCTAGCAAATGTCTAAGGATGGATTTGAACTCATTTCTCTATTTTTCTGACCTATTTAAGGACTAGCCAGCATTATGGGATTGAAGAATATATGTGTGTATGGTGGGGAGGGAAGCAGTGGGGCCATAGGTATAAGAGTGGAAAGGTGGTATTCAGAGTATTCAAGGGTGATATCTATCAGGTATAATTCAGAGGTTTGTTGTCTAAGTGAGATTATGTTAAGTGAGATAATGCTGGCAAGGTGTATTGTAAGCCTTAAAACACTATATCAAGGATAATTGTAATAGTATTAGTAGTAGGAATAGAAAGTAGTAGGAGTAACAACAATAAGAATAATAGTGATAATAATATAGAGCATTGTTTCAAAAGGGTTTTTAAACCTTGTTTGGCAACTTGAAGCAAACCATAATTTCTGTGTTCTCTTATTTTAAAAATAAAATTAGTACATGAACAATTCTTACTTCATGGTGTTATGAAGTGCGTATAATTGCCAAAGGCCATTTCTACTGTTAGCAAATAATTTTTTAAAAAAAGTTAAATGACAAGAGAATACAAATAATTACAAATTTGAGTTATCAGCTTCTATCTTGCCAATGCAATAATATTAATAACAACTTCCATTTACATAGACATTGTAATAAATCTAAATATTATTTCACTTTCTCAATGTACAAGAAATATCCAAATGCAGATTTAAAACAAATTAATTTTCACTGTGAACTTATCAATAATCAACACAAACATTTCTATTCCCAAAAACAAGAAATAAGATTGTTTGGGAAACTGAACTTTTGCTGCATGTGGTTTGTTTTTTAAAAGTATAAACAGATTAAGTTTAATAGGCTAATAACAAAGTTGTTATATTTGGGTCTTCTCTACTTTTTTGGGGGGGGTTTCTGTCTATTAAAATGTTTTGTTGCTGCTTTTTTTTTGGGTGGATCTATCACTAACTATTATCCTTTGCCTTCTCACCCTGGGCTCTCTATTCTGACACTGGCCCACCAGACTTCCTTAAAACAAATATATGATTGAGAAAGCCCTTCGCTTAGCTAGGTATATATGCCTTGCGTATTTTGGACAAAGACCATCCCTATTTCTTGTCCTCCCTACCCCCAGCAATGTTTTTTACAATGATTAAAGCTGTTTTCCAGTGTACTGTAATTGGAATAATTCATTTCTTCAGCTCCCCCTCAGACTTTCAGAGTGAGCCACTAGATTATGGAATTGATTAAACCATAACTGGGAGACTGCTGAAATTCTAAGAAATGGTGTCCTACTCAGGAAGTCTGGTTCTGACCCAGTTATGGGGGTATGCAATCTGAAAGGGAGGGAAAGAAAAAAAAGAGATTTGAGGACAATCCCACACCAATTTTCCAATTTGGGGGAACTTTTTGGAGGCTTCATGGTTCTGGGTGTTCTTTGTGTCATACTGAGTTTTCTTGATGGATAGTCTCTGGCTGTCTCAAAATGACTTTAATTCTGAAACCATTGTGGTCCTCTTAATGGTGTCACATAGGCCTTCCATAGCCAGTTCGATTTAACAAATCTTAATTGAGTTCATAAAAATTATGTAGACCACTATGCTAGGCACTGGTGGAGAAAGGAAGTTGAGCTAGAACATTTCCACCCTCATGGAATTGTCAAATAATCATCAGGATTAGGGTTCGAGAAATTGCTTTAATACCCTGCAGCATCATCTAATCTGGAAAATGAATTTCAAAACACTCTTTGGTGGTGTGGCCCTTTTTTTTTTGTTTTTTTTTTGCATGTAAGTAATGATTATTTTTAGATGAAATTTAAAGAGAGGGAGTACTTTTCTCAGAGCTCTTTTTCCCCCTGAGGCAATCAGTTAATTGTCCAGGTCACACAGCTAGCAAGTTTCAAATTTTTGATTCTGGATTTGAACTCAGATCCTCCCTACTCCAGGGCTGGTGCTCTATCACTTGCACTATTTTATAGCTCTTTAGATTGATAAAATTACAGGCCTAGTTTTTGTTGTTGCCAATTGGTCATGTCCAGCTCTTTGTGACCCCATAGATCATAGCACACCAATCCTGTTCATGGGGTTTTCTTGGCAAAGATATTGGAGCGATTTGTTAATTCCTTCTCTAGTGAATTAAGGTAAAGGCCGAGGTTCACACAGCTAGTGAGTGTCTGAGACCGGATCTGGATTTGGGTCTTCTTGACTCCTTGAGGTGTCCAGCTGCTTCCCTTCTTCCCTCCCCTTTTAAAATTGGGGACATAGTGTAAGAAGAGTGGAAAGGTAAGATTCACAGGGTATTCAAGGGTGATACCTATCAGGTGTAATTCAAAGATTTCTATTACCTTAGGGCCCAGGATGGAAGGAAATTCATTATCTGGTCTTTGATACCTATACATTGGGAAATAATGATTATCCAAATTGAACCCTATAGTTTGATGAAAATTTCCCACTTTTTCCCCTCTTTTCAAGTCATATAGAATCAGAGATGCAGGCTGTCATCTATGGGGGCTCAAAAATAGAAGGGATCTCTAATTTTTCTGCTAAACTATGAAGGGTCATCTCGTGTTAGTTTGTAATTTTTCATCTTCCATCCAAGATCCTTGACTTCTATATTAGGGTGAAAGGGAAAAATAGTAATTATCCTCTTTCCTCACTGTGATTCATCCATCATAGAATGGGTTTATCTCAGAACCCATTAAACATGTGGGTAGGCTTGTTTTTGTTTAGATTTGTCTTTGAATTTTGAATTTCCTTTTCTTCTGTTTTTTTTTCTTTTCCTTTTGTTTCCCTCTTCCCTCCCTTCCCTCCTCCATTTTTCTTTTTTCCTTCCTTCTTTCTTTTCTTCCTTCCTTTCTTCTCTCCACTCTTCTTCTATTCCTTTCTTCCTTCCCTTCTTCCTTCTCTCCTTCCTCTTTCCCTCATTTCTTTCCCTCCCCCTCCCTTTCCTTCCTTCCTTTCCTTTCCTTTCCTTCCTTCCTTTCCTTCCTTCTTTCCTTTCCTTCCTTCCTTTCCTTCCTTCTTTCCTTCCTTCCATGCTTCCTTCCTTCCTTCCCTCTCTACCCACTCCTTCTTTCCTTCCTTCCCTCCTTTTTTTTAAAAAATAATTTACCATTATTACATGACCATCATTTTATTTTATTCTAATTTTTGTGTTCTTATGAAATTTCCCCAGGATCTTGTAATTGGCAACATTTGTCCTGGTTCCCTTTCCACTGTCTATTCCCCTGTCCTTCCCCAACCCCCAATCCCATGTCTCCCACCCCTCCTTGGCAGTGGTTTCTGCCATCTAGCTTTCACTAACATGCACATGTAGATTGTACCTCTGAGCAACTATTTTAAATATATCAGAATTGTCCCTGGAAGATTTCCTTCATAAAAGTTGATTCCAATCAATTTACTTCAATTCATTCTGAATTACTTTTGACTCTGCCTTTCACAAATCCAATATTTCTGCAATGCATTCTCAAGAGGATTTCAAATATAATGTTTAGGGATGGGATGAAGTAGCCCCCAAATAATTAACATAGTTGGGCAAAGACAACTAAATGATAAAACTGAAATCCAAGCTACAGATGTACACTCATTTTCAGAACTAAAAGTACCAATCAATTGCAACTCAAGCTTTCTAGGTTGAAAACCTGCATTCCCAGCAGCAGGTCCAGTGTTTGAGTTACAGCATTTTAATGGATGGACAAAAGCCAATCTTGTCACCATGGTATAGTATATAATCATGATATAGTTATGCTTCTATAATTAATTAAAATTGCCCATGGTGGATCTTTGCAGCAGACCAAAGATTTCCTTAATGTTTCAACTCCTCCAAAGCTCATTTATAGCATGTGCTTTTTAGAGAAATACATTTTTTTTAAAGTGTCTGAAAACATTATTGGAGCTTTACTAAACTAAACATTACTTATATCTTATTTCTACCTCAAACAGCTTAATGTTAGAGCATTTAAGTAGGCTAATATTTTTTCTTTTAACCAAGGTCTGTGATTTCCTTGGTGTAATTATAAAATAATAATTAATAGCAGCATTTGTGTAGCATTTTGAGGTTTTCAAAGCATTTTATGTTATCTCATTTGGTTCTTAAAACAATGTTGTAAAGCAGGTACTATTATCATGACTTTTATAGTTGGGAAAATGAAGGCTGAAAAAAGGGTTAATTTGTTTATAGTCACATGGCTGGTAATTGCGTGGGGTTAGAGCTGAACTCATGTTTTCCTTATTTCAAGACCAGCTCTCTACCCACTGCATCACCTAGCTGCTAATAATAATTAATACAAATTATTAGCATACATGTAGCGCTGTAAGATTTGGAAAATACTTTGTAAATATCATATTTTATAAATAATGCATCATAACTGTTATATTACTGTCCTTATTTTACTAATGAGGAAACTGAGGCAGATCGATATTAAATGACTTGTCCAGGGCCACACAGCTAACATTTGAGATGATATTTGAATTCATGTTCTCTTGCCTTCAAGCACAGTACTTGCCATCTGGGAATTATAAGGAAATCTAAAGGAGGAAACTTATTCATGAATGGAGATCGACAAATGATGGACAATATATAGTTTTTGAGAATGCCTGAGGATATTTAGTGGTTAAGTGATTTGCTCAGTGGGTCACAGGACTGTCAATGGCAGGACTTGAAGTCAGGTCTTCTTGATTCTGAGAGTGGGTTCTCTATGGGTGGGGAGAATATTTTAGATATTTGACCTGTTCCTTCTCATAATCTAAGAGAAAGAGGCAGAGATAGAAAGATAAACAGAGGAACAGGGACACAGAGAGACGTAAAAGACAGAAACAAATGAGAGCAAAAGAAGAAAGGGAAAGAGAGGACAGAAATTACAAAAATAAAATATCTTAGAATGAAGTATGCTTCATATTTCAGTGGACACGGATGAATTTTGGGGGACATTTAAGACAGATGTGGGAGGAGCAGCTCATTTCAAGTGGAAAGTATTGAAGGATTGTCTTAAAAGATACCTTAAGGAGGGAAAGTTTATAAAAAGAATAGAAAAAAATAATATGGATAGCTAAAAAGTGATGGAAATGAGATATTATTAATAAGAAATTCATGTACCTACTGTCTCCTCCTTACAAAATCTTTGAGTATAACCTAAACATATATTGAGAATATCTTTGGTGAAAACATGAGAAGGGAATAAATAGTCTTTCACAAGTGATTTTCTATAGCATACCACAAAAGAATAGAAAGTAATGTCCCAATTTTATACATATCTTTTGCATTATGCCAGAAGAACTTCATCTGTACAAAAAGATATATCTAACACTAATCACTGATCTCCTACCATTTTAAAAAGGGTATATATCTGTGAGAAAAAGGTATAATAGTTACAAGTCTTAGAGTTGCCTTGTCTTGATCACTTGCTTTCAGAAATGAGAACTTAAATGACAGATGCCTATCTCATGTATTTTTAATTATCTTCACATTTAGAGTAAATATATTTAATTATGATAATTTTAAGGAGGAGGGTTCTACAGCAAGAGTTTCCCTACATCAGGCAAATCACAGCTAAACATATTATATCTTAAAAATTTATTTAAAAAAAATCAGATATTTACATAGCACTTATGTGCCAGGCACTGTGCTAAGTGCTTTACAAATATTATATTATTTGATCCTTAAACACTGGAAGGTAGGTGCTATTATGACTTGTCCAGGATCACCCTAATAATAAATGTCTGAGAAAAGATATAAAAACATAGGTTTTCTCCATTGTGTAAAAAAAAAAAAGCTGGAAATATAGGAAGGGAAAAGTTTATGAATAGCTTTCCATATCAGAGGATTTTATTTTTGATTCTGAAGGAAACACAGAAATACTGGGGTTTATTGAGTAAGATGGAAAATCAGTGGAGAGCATAGTGGTGGGAGTGACCTGCTCAAATCTGTATGTAAGAAAAATCTCTATTAAATATTAATTCTTAATCCTGAATGTTCTTTTAGGAACTTTTAAAAATACACAGTTATTTTTACTATGAAAATAATGTAATACTTGATTAAAATGGGATAGAATCAATTGATTTTTCTTGGAATATTTCAGAGATAGAATGAAGGTCTGGAAATACATTTAGGATGTTAATGTGAAATTCCAAGAACATCAGTTTTATATACAGGTAATATATGTCTGATGCTAGCAGATCCTTCATGTATATGGTAGGTTATTTTATTTATTTGTTTTTTTTTTTTTTTTTTTTGAGAGGCAATTGGGGTTAAGTGACTTGCCTAGGGTCACACCATTAGTAAATGCTAATTATCTGAGGCCAGATTTGAACTTGGGTCCTCCTGACTCCAGGGCCAATGCTTATTCACTATGCCATCTAGCTGCTCCTGTACAGTAAGCCATAACTAACACTGATGTTATCTTACCCTTATCACTGATGTCTTATCATTTTTAAGAATGGATCATATCCCTGAGAAAAAAGCATGATTCTCAGAAGGGCCTCAGGGAGTCACTTGTCCGGTCCACTTGCTTTCAGAAATGAAGGCTTAAATCACCCATGACAGATGGTTATCTCCTGTATTTTTAATGATTTATATAGATGGAGATTGCCCCTGGCGGTCTGTGTCAGTGTTTAATGATTCCATTGATATGATCTTCTGTAGGATCAAATCAAACTTACTCTTCTGTAACCTAAACCACATTCTCTTCCCTGTCCTCTGTGGAGATGGAAAGAAAACTGTTTAATGTCACCTTTTTAATAATGCTTACACAATCTGAGGTCCCCTAAGGGAGGGAGTGTATCTAAACTTTGTACCCTACTACAAAACTCATTATACAATGAACATTTATTAAATGTTTCTTGCTGCTTATTGTAATGGATGAATTATGGCTCCACAGGATTGCTTAAGAAAAAACCACAATAAAAAACCTTACATATTCCAATGCATATTGCCTGTCAAAGTTATCATCTCACGAACTTATATATCTTTAGATGTCTTTTGGATTTTGTCTCACTTTTTATAGCCACAGATTGTATTTTAACCTCGATTTTGTTACACAGATTGATCCACTCATCTTCTTTCTTAGACTTGGTCCTTTAAGGGATTAACATGTCATCATTTGAGATAATTTAGAAGAATGTGCCACGTGAGTACTAAGGTGACTACTTGAAGATGTCAACATCTATGTAGGTTAAGAAAGTTATATTTTAAAAAAAAATCAATTCCATACATTGCTTTTGGCTTACATCATGTGAACTTGTAGAGTCTCATATTACTTTTCTTCCTGGCTCTTTTAATCTTTCCTTGATTTTAGGATTTCATAGGCCACATGCTTATTTTCATAATGTATAATAAATATTAGGTATTTTGTAAACTTCACTATGCTATATAAAGTTATCTATTACTCTTCACCTCTGGCTTACTGTTCACTGTTTCATCATCACACCAGGAATGAAGGTGGGCAGGATCCCATTCTGAGGCTGATTCAATGATTAGTAAATCTGTCTAGAACCATCTTATCATAAGAATGCCCAGCCTTGAAGCTCACTTTTCACTGCCCACTTTTGGCTCACACTTGAGCCTACTCCAACTGCAAACTGGCTGCCTAGCTTTCCTGGGGGATGGACAATTCAGAGTCCTAATCAATGTATTGGCAAGTCTCTACCCTACCACAAGAAAATTTTGCAATCAGCCCATGCTTTTCACTTTCCACTTCCAGCTCATTCTCCTCTGACCTGACTACTAATCTAGTTGCCTGGTACCTGTGTGGCTATCTTTCTCTTCCCCAATTTACTATGAACACAATAAATGTGTATCTCCTCTCTTTTTCTCTTTCAATATATACTATATTCATGCTTCTGATAAAATAAAGCTTTCAAGTTAATACAGATAATAAAGATATACCTCCACATAAAGAAATATGGGCTTAGGAAAGCCAGTCTTTACAATTAATAAGGAATTTTTGTCATGTTTAGCTAAACATGGATGAAATCAAAGGACTCATGGCTTTTCCAAAAGTCTTAAAAATGAAACAGTTGAAGTTTATTTACAGACAGCATTATTGATGGACCTTGATTCAAATATATTTTAATATAACCTTCAATTTGCAGACTTGCAGGAGAATGAAAGTGAAAAATTAAGCAATCATTCAGACCTGGGTTTTTTTTTGGCTCAAATGCTTGACCTATTCTAGTTCTAGTGCCAGATTAAGTCAAAATTTGAATAGACATTCCAAGAGTTTTAATCTTTTCCAGTTACAAATCAAAAGGTCTTTTATAATATCAAGGTTTTCAAATAAGATTGCATCAGACACAGTATGAAAAGTATTGGGATGAGGATCAATACAAGGTGGAATCCTGGACAAATATATGGCTTTTGATGGTTAAATTCACAAACCATTTAATCCTTGGAAAGTGGCATAGAGTGTACCAGTGACTATAGATATGAAATCTCAAGTTGAAATTGTAGATATAAAACTTGATAAAAGCATCCTTACTACAATCCCCATTAGAAACTGGTTTCCAACATTGCTATTAGTAAAATCCTAACCATTAATCTCAAATTTTCTGTCTCAGAATTTAATGATTTCAAAGTGCTTTCCTTACATGACCTTATGAGGTAGGTGGTACCAGTACTAGTATTCCCATTTTACAGTTGAGGAAATGGGCTCAGAGAGGTTGCAATTTGCCTAACATAGAATTCAAATACAGATGTCCTGATTGATTCTAAGACCAGAACTCCATTCACTACCTCACCTTGCATTGACTTGCCATGAGATAAAATATTGTAAAGGGCTTAAAACCAAAGGGCCTAGATTAGTGGTCCAATTCTTTTTAATGATAATGCAATTAAATTATGAATTTTTGGTAAAGAGAAACCATGATACTGAATACTTGGGCCAAGATGCTTCTTCATCCCTGGGTTTGAGATCTCTATCCACAAACTCAGGCACTGGTCCCCTAATTCATTTCATCCCAATTGGAGTTATGCAACATCTCAAAGAAATAGGTATTTATTAAGTACTAAGGCTAAAAAAGACAAAAATAAGACAATTCCTGCTCTCAAGAAGCTAACAACATACTAATAGGTAGGGGAACAACTTATAGGTAGAAAAATAAATCAAGTATATATACATAAATTTATTTTATTTTTTAAAGTACAGACCTTCAAGGGAATTTCTAGTGAGGAAATAAACTTCTTCAACCTATACCAATCTGTACTTCCTTTTTAAAAAAACAAAACAAAACCCTATATTGTTTCAGAGAGGAAGCAATTTCTATTTCCTAGAATTTCTTAGAAGCATTTTGGACTTTACCTTTGTGCATGTCATAATCTAGGATGTATTATCATCTTTTGATAAGTCATCACTTGACTTTGATTGTAAGTTGCTATTGGAAAGCAGGAACTATGTATAAACACACCTGGCACAATTTTGGGGGGACTCAGAAAGACATTTATTTGTTTGCTAGATTGAATCGATAATGTAAAAATAAATCTATCATGAAGAACATTAACCAAGTTTAAGTTTTTTTCTTTTTTTTGTTTCTCTGAAAACCAAACAGGTGTGTGTGTGTGTGTGTGTTGTGTGTGTGTGTGCCCGCACCCCTCCCCCTCGTCCCCCCTAGGGAGTGAGGATGAAGAAGTCTTTTCTATGCCAGTTTAAAAGAACAGAAGTTACAGTTTATTTGAGTCCTTGTGTTTATACTGCTACTTAAATTACTCACATTTGGCTTTAGTGACAAACATGTTCATTAATTCCAGAAGTTTACTCTATCACTATGTGCAACAAATATTTGTTGAATGAATGAACCCTGCTTGAACATCTGTACTGCAGTTCTCTAGTCTGATTTGAGAAACTATAGATGAATAAAAAACAGTGCACCATGAAATGAAAAGTTACAGGGTCTAAAAGCAAGGGTCTTCTCTGCTCGCCAGGAATGAAGAATAACGTTAGGCAAGAGCTTTGGTTGGGAACTTCACAGACTGATTTAAAATGTGGGTGTGTTGAAAATAATTATCAGAATACTCATTTTTTCAAGAAAGTGAAATCACTCTGGGGCTTCCCCACAGAAAAATTAACTTCTCTAGGTAATTAGGATTCTCTTCAAGATACTTATTTGATAGAGAAAATAAAGACCTTCGAGTACTGGTGGGAATCTTGGCTACTAAGTGATGAGAAGCTAATGATTTACAGCGCTGAAAATAGTAGCACTATTCTAATTATGTTGACACATGGGCTGGTACAATCGGCACTCAACACGAAAACTTTTGTTGATTAATGAATGAGAATAGTTAACAGACAACTAGTTTGAGTTACTCACTGAAATAAACTACACTTCTATGTCCATATGTATTTTCCTTTGCTGATGACTGATTGTAGTACTTAGTTTAAATTTAGATTTTTAAATGCTTTTTAAAGCATTTATTAAGCACTGAAGGTGTGCCAGTCAGTTAGGCACTGGGGATACAAAGATAAAAACTTATTTTTTACAAGTTCCTGTTCTCAAGAAACTTATATTCTACTGACTCAACTTCCATACAGATACTGCCTTTAAGGTTGATAGTTAAAAAAAGATAATTTCTTTCCCTTTCCAGATTATTATGATAAGAATCCTTTCAAGCTTCACTAGGGTGTATTTTTATTGAGCTCACTTTGAATATTAAGATTGCTTCTAAGCCTGTCTCCTATTCCTAGTCACTCCTGGGATGAGTTACACAAGATCAGTATTTCAATCCTAGAGTTCCATCCACAAAATATAATTTTATTCAAAAAAACTTATAATATTAATAAATATTTCATTTTTCCTACTAATTTTAATTTTGGAAAAGTTCCTCTTAGGGATGAAATATGTTTGGAAATGAAAAATTTGATGACTCAGAAGTGAAAACTGACTTTCACTAGCTAAAAGATTTCTATAAGTGTTTCAATGTCATGAAGGACAAAAAGATATAGAGACAGGGTTATAGAATATAATTTGTTAAGTATTATTGAATAAATTAAAAATTCTAGTGTTTCCTCATGAGAATTATGAGTGGAGAAGAAGAGAACAAAAGAGAAGAAGACAAGAAAAACAAGTCATATGATGGGAAGAAGTAAATGAGTATATTTGTCACAGAAAGCATTCTAAACATTTTATTTTCATCAGTTATAGTGTTTACATTTTCCAAAATGAACAAAATATGTTCATTTGATCATTATTTAGACTCTTTAGTGTACTTGTCATGTCAGATTTTATTAACACTCATAAGGATGCTAAATTCTTAGCATCTGTGTAGGATTCACACTTAAAAGTATAAATTATATTATTTCATAAATTTATCCCATACTTTTTACACTATAGGGTTGTAAACTGTTGTAACATTCCCTAGTAGTATTGAATTTTCATTCCTCAGTGTAATTTTTATTAGAAAAAAAAGCAAGTATTTGTATAAACAGTACCTTGTACAATGGTGAAAGGTTAATGATTAATTTGTAAATAAAGAATGCCACTTTAAATGTACACAAATTAAAATATTCTCCTACATGCTTATTTATTTTATACTTCAAGAAACTAATGGAGACAAAAATGACAAAAGGCAACTTTTTATAAGGCCACTGTGGCTAACTCTGGGTTACAAGAGTCAATACAGCAGCCACTTTTCAATTTCCAAGGTGTCTTGAGGTTAGAAGTTGATTCCACTAAGGCAAACATCAAGTAATTTCAATGTTGTCCAGAAAACTGAATGGCCAGATTTCACAACCATTTCTTTCAAATGTATTGTTCAGGTCGGGTTACTTCATAGTCAGGTCAGTCAAGGCATCAGAGACCTTGGTGTTGACCTCTGCTGAAATGCTTGCTGGGATGATATTCAGATAAATGTCATACTGCTGGTCCATGCCAAGATAGCTGTCACTCATGAGATAAAGTGTGTAGATATACCTAAGATATAAAAATAGAACAACACTGTGTAATAGCAAATCTCTTTTTTTTTTTTGGTCTCAGGATTCCATTATACTCTAAAAAAATTACTGAGTTCCTCCCAAAGAGTTTTTGATTATGTAAGTAATATCTATTAATATTTACCATATTAGAAATTAAAATATTTTACTATTATCATGAAAACAGTTTTGCCCTCAAAGACTCCCTGAGTTTTAGGGGACCACCAGGAGCCCCTGGTATACACTTTGGGAATTGCTGTTGTAAGTTTTTCTTTTTCTGGTGAGGTAATACATCTAATTCTAAATCTTTGGGAATATTAGTTATGCAGTTCATCTTACCTTCCAGGTACTTCAGGAGTATAAAAAGCAACAGAGATAGAATTCCGATTTCTGACGTACCCCACTCTTTTCAAAGCAACAAGTTCTTTTTTATCTATCTCGCCTAATATCAAAAACCACCCTTCATCCTTGGATTTGGGAAATCTAGGAGCAATAGCTTTGCTGTCTTGTTTTCCCTGGAAGAGAAGAAAAAAAAGTTAGAGTTAGTAGAGTTGGGACTTTTTTTTTAGCTTACTTTTGGTTATGTTTAAAAAGTTTACCCTTATTTTGTCTTTGAAGATAAAATAACAACTCATATTTACATAGTGCTTTAAAGTGTGCAAGGTTCACCTTCACAACAATCTGTGATATAAATAATGCTAATAGTATTATTCACATTTTTATAAATGAAGACAGTGTGGCTTTGGGAGACTGAGTTGACTTATTTGTGGGCAAATGGCAAGGAAGTATATGAGGTAGCATTTGAAACCAGGTCTGTTGTCTATCATTTTTTCCTATTATATATATGTATATATATATCATATTGCTTCTTAAAAAATATATACATAGCAAAAACAGTTGGCCTCAATTTTTTTCCTATTTTATCAAATTTGAAATGACTTTGCTTAGGCTTCAAAGGTGAAACACAGAATTTTTATGACTATAATTATGGAGATAGATATTTTCACTGATGAGAGGATTCCAGAGAAGTAGTTTGAAGAAATTGCAACTGGAAATGACGTCTTAGTCATGGAAAAAGATACTGAAATAGTAAGAACACTTTTTGGGTATAATATTACCATAGGAGGGAAAGAGTAGGGAAAAGGCCTAATGATCTTTTAATATTAGTGAGAACTTCTATTAGAAATAGGGAACTCTGTAAAATCCAATTAGCTACTAAAGTAAGAGAAAATGGCTTTATCCTTCATGTATTATGTTATTAAAAATAAATTCATATGTATGAGTTTTAATATTCTTAGGGGAATCAAATTAATTCAGGTATTAGAAGCAGAGAAGAACAAGTATTTAGAATTTTTAAGTAATTTCTGAGTTAACATATTACACATGTTGAATCCTTTGGTAGTGGCCAAATGCCATGTTAAGAGCAATGACTAATGTCGAAAGACTAGACCCTGTCTGCTTAAGGCAGTTAGAGAAAACAGAATTCATGAATTACATGACAGTATTAGTCATCTAAGAGACATGCATGGTGGTGTGTGCTGGTATCTGGGGCAGAGTATTTGAGAATGGAAACTGAATACTACACCTTCTGGTACCCCATGTGGATTCTCTGCAAGTTGACCTGAAGCACATACTCTTGATCAGCATGTAACTTGATCCATTTTTTGTCATCTCGTCCATCTGTTGCCAAAGTTGGGATACAGAGTTCATTCTGTCCCTCAGCTGAATCCCACGAGCCTTTAATGCTCAAGTCAACATCTATCACTGGCAAATGAGACAAGAAATTCCAAGCCTAAAAAAAAAAAATGAACAAATATGAAACCCACGTCAATTAAAACTGGATGATTAACTAAAAAATATTGTTTCTTGTTATTTGAAAGCTTTATTAACATAATGAAGAGGATATATATATATATATATGTAACACACACACATACTTTGGGGTCATTATCTGAATACCTGATCTTACTGCTAATGTTACCTAATCAAACAGTTTATGAACTGGGATAGTCCTTTACCACAGGGCAAAATATGTTAAGTTTTAAAATAGTGGCCAGAATACCAGAATATTTTTGAGAATTATCTATCATGATACTTTTCTAACTTCTAAAGAAGAAGGCATATCCTGAAAATAAGAATCCAGGAACCAATCTCCCAACCTGAAAAATGTTCCTAATATAAGTCAAAGTATAAAGTGTTATTTTTAGTTTAGTAGCAATCACTGAATATTGATGATTTGTAATTTTTTCAAGGCTTACTGGCAATAAAAGTAAATTTTTCTGGACTTGGTTTTAGTTTTTTGAAAGAAAAGCATTTCATGGTACCACTTGGTTGAATATTTGCTCTAGAAAGAATTATGCATTTTAGCATATTATTCTGAAAAAGCTAACAATGAAGGTATATGTCAAAGCAATGGATAACAATGAACTTTGATGATTTCATCCCTGCTTTTTAAATTGAAAGATAGCAGTGGGAAATGAGGTTACAATTCCCATGTGAAAGGACATTGCAAAAAGGCCTCAAAGCAATTTTATAATTAATTGCTGTCCTGGTTTCACAATATTTACTGTTATAGTACTGCCAATATCCCAATAAAACCTTTGTTTAATCACAACTTTAACAGTTAATGTCCTAAAAGCATCCAAAGTTGTGTGGGAAAAGTCTTTTTAGTTTTTCCTACAAATTTCCTTGTAAACTCTGACTTTGTTTTCTGAGATTTTTTTTAGTGCTTCTAAGTACATACAATTGAAATGAAGTAGCTTGATGAACCAAATTATCCCTAAGGAATCTAAAAAAAATGTAAATCCAAGCACTATTTTTTGGAATTACTGAACATTTCAATTTTTAATCTATGCTAGTTTTGGCCATCTCAAATTATGATTTATAACTTATTGTGAAATGCTCACAACCTTTGAAGCAGCCACACATGCTGTACTTTTGGATTGACTAAGACAAGAAGATACCTGCAGCACACCAATCACTGAGTAGAAATCAAAACCAAGAGTTCTCTTTAAGTGTCCCAAGTGGGAAAGGAACATGATGATATATAAATACAACATTCTTGTGTGAAATACTCTATGTTGTGAGGCAAAGCAAAGGCATTTTCTATAGAAAGTGAGATTTCATCTTTTTCCTCCTCATACTCTTGCCATCAGAACAGGTGCCAAGATGATAACTCCCATTTCTAGCTTGGTGAGATATTATTTCACAAAGGCAGAATAAAAATAGAGTTTGTATAAACTTTAACCTCTATACAATTCATGTTTTTGGACATATAAAGCATACATATGTCTATTTGTGTGTGTATATACACACATACATACATATATCTTCATGTATATAAAGCATGAGCTATTTTTGAAGAAACTGCTAAGACATTTCAATACCAGCCAAACATATTTATCTGAGGATTAATCTTCATCTATTGAATCAGGCGAGAACACTGCCGTGCATACAATTATTTAATTAGCAACCAAATCCTCTGCCAGTCAGCAGTCGTTCCAGGCATACTGATGGGGCAGTAGATGCAAATCTCACAGTCGTACTGCTTTTTCTCATTACTACTGCAATTAGCACTTAAATTGATGCTTTAAACATACTAATTTCTGGAATAATTCAGGATTTGTATGTTACCTGGGATTGCCTCACAGCAGAGACGACACCAGATTGCTCTGCAAATTGAAGCACTTTTGAGCCAAATAACCATCATCATATCAGACAGAGCCAATTTGCATTTGGTTTTAAAGATAACAGAATGGCAATTTATGCAAATAAATTAAGTAAGTTTACTTCTGAGTTCTCCCTGAACTAATTATAACAATGTTCTAATTTTTCACCACATCTAAAACTTGGACTGAAATCAATGTATGTTATGTTAGAAATCTGTTGTTGTTAAAAGAAACCTTGTTTTGATTTAAATAAATTGTCTTTATTCAAAATTTTGATGATAATTTAGTTAGAATACAGACATTTATTATGGATATTAAATTTTTTTGGGTGCCAGTTTTGGGTTCAACAGAAACTGAACAATCAAGCAATTTTACAACCTGTTTTACTTTTCACAACCCAAGTACAAAAATAACTTCTTAATAAACTCCCCCAAACCACCAAACACTTGGTTCTAAGGTTTTCCTTCTTTCATATTTATATTTGCAATATATGAATGTTATGCATACTGAATGTTTATTTTGGGATACTTTGGACTAAAAATTGTTAAAGAAATAAAAGCCTCAGGTATGCAGTCTTTCTTGCCAATATGTAGTTTTTATCTCCTGGAAACAAGAAGGGATGACTCACAAAGTTTTTCAACAGAAAATAAATTCACCTTCTTACATAAATCATACTATAAGCAAATACTGAGTTTCATTAAAAACCATTTTTGAAGTTCTAGGAACATTGATATTGGTAACACATAAAGTTTGACACCATTGCTAAAATTAAAAAACAAAACAAAACTATACCCCTATCATCATCATAAAAGAATGAACACTGAAACTGGAAATGTGTTGATTATGCCAAAAGCTGGTTCACACTTCTCAGGAAGCCAAAGTAATACAAGTTACACAAGAAATGGGATAAATTAGTGGTTATTAGGAATAAAAAAAATAAGAGCAACACATTGTAAGAAGGGCAAGAAAATGCATCTAAAATAAAAAAAAAAAAAGGAAAAATAAAACAAGGGACTAGAAAGAGTTCTGAAGAGTTCTTATGTTAGTCCATTCTTCTGCTTCCATGTGGAACTCCAGATTACTCTGGAAAGTTTAAGGTGCTAATTCTATAACTTCCCTTGACAATGGTATCCTAGGGACAAAGAGCACATATAATTTAGGATGCTCTCACTGATACCACAGGGTTATTTTGAAAGGAGTGCAACACTATTCTGATGACTGCTTCTACTCTTTACCCACAGCACACACATACACAAGAGACTGTTACCTGTGTAACATGTGTAGTTTGAAGTTCTCCATTTAGGATGGAATTGAATATTTTCTCTTTTCCATCACAAGCAGCAATTAATTCAGGAAGGCACTCAATGGGACCCTGATAACCTCCAGGTGGACCTTTTCTTTTTCCTTGGCTCCATTTCCTGTGAATATAACCACAAGGATTACAACATAATAATTCTAGATCATCATAAATGAAGATTATCTGACAAAGAACTTGTTCTATTCAACAACAGTCAACAACCTGCAGGCCAAGTACTGTACTTAAACACAGGAGATATAAAGAAAGGCAAGAAGTTAAAGTGTGGGGAGGAAATCATACTAATATGTTCACAAAAAATTTTTGAAAGTTCTGTATTATTTTTCACAGAAAATTATACTAAAAAGTGCTGACACTTATCAGAAGAAGGCTGATTGCCAGATGATGAGTATTTTCAATCATAGTAATTCATGAATATTGCCTACTAGGGTACATGGAAGAGAGAACTTGAATCACAGAAATTTTGATCCTTGAAGTACTGAAGCAAGCTATTTCAAAGGCACAATCTCTGAAGTTATAAAATAACTGCTGAATATTCTACAACTAAAGTGGGTGCTCAGTAAATACTTGTGGGCAATGAGTGAGTTTGTTGGGAAGTTAATTTCTCTTGGGAAACAAGTTCAGTACTTCTGGATGTGCATTAACTTTTTTTTTTTTTTTTGATGTCAAATGGATAATTTTTATTACATCAAATTAAAAGGGTTTGTACAAATAAAGCCGATGTAATTAACATGAGAAGGAAAGCCAAAAATTGAGGAAAATCTTTTATAGACAGTTTTTCAGATAAGTTTTCAAATCTCTATATAGAGAACTCTGTCAAATTTGTAGAACATAAGTCATTTCCCAATTTATAAATGGTCAAAAGATATGAAGTTTTTATTTTTTTTTATTTTATTTTTTTTTACTTTTAGATGCTTTACTTTATTATTATTATTATTTTTTAAATTTTTATTTTATTTGCATAACATATGTGTGGGTAATTCTTCAACAATAACCCTTACATAACTTTCTGTTACAAATTTTTCCCCCCAACTCCCCACCCCTCCCCTAGATGGCAGGATATCCACTACATGTTAATTATGTTAAAATATTGGCAAATCGAATATATGTATACATATTTCCAAACTTATCATTGGTATGCAAGAAAAATCTTATCTACACAAATGATACATCAGATAAAGGAAACACAATGTAAGCAAACATCAATCAAGGGGTATGAGAATGTTATGTTGTGGTCCACATTTCGCATCCCTCTCTCTGGGTGTATATGGCTTTCTTCAGTGAACAATTGGAGGTGGTTTGAAACATTTCATTGTTGAAGAGAGCCATGTCCATCAGAATTGATCGTCATATAGTACTGTTGTTGCCGTGTATAATGATCTCCTGGTTCTGCTCATTTCACTCAGCATCAGTTCATGTAAGTCTCTCCAGGCCTCTCTGAAATCATCTTGCTGGTCATTTCTTACAGAACAATAATATTCCATAACATTCATATACCATAATTTATTCAGCCATTCTCCAATTGAAGGGCATCTATTCAATTTCCAGTTTCTAGCCACTACAAAAAGGGCTGCCACAAACATTCTTTGTGCATTAACTTTTTCAAGCTATTTAGTAGTATTACTACTTCGTGGGGTGGGCATTTTTTTGTGGTCAAAAATGGACCTGATAAGATTATTTGACTAAAATCTTTTGAAAACATGAAATTAAGTATGTACCATGGGAATCTCTGAGTTAGTAAGATATGGTATACTAAGAGTTTAGGACATACAAATCCCACTTGTTTAGGAGAAACAAATCTTATTATTTGTTTACATAATAAGCAACAAATGGAATAGTACTAACATTATACCATTATGCAAATTTGGGGGGGACTTTAGTCAAGGAGAGGAAAACTGAACCTGGAAATCCCTTGTTATGGAGAACTTCTGGGCAGAAACTCCCTCTATCAATGCAAGCTGGCATTCTAAGAGTTGCCTAAGACACAAAGGTTAAGTGACTTGCCTATGGACACACAGCCAATATGTGATAAAATTATGAGGAAAAAAAAAAAAACAGGTTTTCTTGACTCTGAAGCTTCCTTTTTCTTTACTATGTCACACTGCCTATCTGGTATTAGGCATAATTATAGCTAGCATTTATACAGAATTTCAAGGTGCGTGAAACTCTTTACAAATGTTATTTCATTTTATCCTTGTAACAATCCTGGGAAGTTATCATCAGCTCCATTTTACAGAAAAAGAAAACTGAGGCAGAAGGAGGTTAAGAGATTTTCCCAAGATCAAATAGCTAATACATACCTGAGACTAGATTTGAATTTAGGCCTTCTTGATTCAGGGTCTACTGTTCTAATCACTGTGATACTCACCTGCCACCATCATCATTACCACCATTTTGATCTTCTCCTTTTGACATATACCGCCATATATGATTTGCCATATATATATATATATATACATACACATACATGTGACCGTAGTGTTAAAATACCTACTAGATATTACTAGCACCTTTTTCAAATGTTATTAAAACCACTCTGCTCTTGGTATGCTATCTTACTCAATTTAATAGATTTTTAGATGGCCTTGGAATGGTCATAGACCAGTTTTCAGTTCCTATTATTAAGGAACATTAAGGAGTTCCCTGAACTTGTCACACAATGTCTCATGGACTTGATATTGTTTTTTGTTAGCAAGTCTTAATTGATAAAATGAGGTTATCTTGGATGTCAAAGCATTTAACAACACGAGTTTAAATGAAGACTATTTAATAATTCTAAAGAGTAATCTGTCAAAAAGAAATTTTTACCTAATTTTATGCATGGAAAAATGGAGGCATGGAGAGGTTAAAATCCCTATCAGGTTAAATAAACATGCCTTCCATGTGCTAGGTAGGCACTGTGCTAAGTAAAAAGGATACAAAGAATGGCAAAAGCAAAAAATCCCTGCTCTAAAGTAGCTCAGGCTAAAAGAGGAGATAATGTATAAACAAATATGTATAAATAGGCATAAAACTGGATAAAATGGAGATAATCTCTGAGGGAAAGTGCTAAGATCAAGGAGGAACATGAAGTGCTTCTTTCAAAAAGTGTGACTTTAGCAGATACTTGAATGAAGCCAGGGAAGCCTGGAGGTAGAGAACAGGTAAGAAATGGGAATGGAATCCTACAGTTTATGTTAGAGCCTGGTTACAAAGACCCAAAGGGATCTTTTTATTTGAAACGAAGGCAGAGTCTAGGATATAATGTGAAATTTAGTACCTTAAGTGCTAATTTTAATATATACATACACACACATATGTTTATATATATATAAACATACAAAAAAAGCCTACACAAACAAAATAATTTTGTACCTGAAAAGATGAAGATGGTGCTGCTCTATGTTTGGCAGTGTAAGAAGAGAAGAGTCATTTATCCATCGACCCTGGATTACCATCTGAATCAGACTGGTAATATTCAGGGCAGTTACCAACCAGCCTTGGTTTGCTGCAACATCCAACATTGCCTAAGGAAGGGAAAATACATATAAAAATAATATGACATCTTACCCTTGTGTCTAAACACAAGAACCTATGGAATTTGCTTTGGGTCTCTTTATTTTTCATTGTGTGGCTGAATTACACTAAAAGACCCATGTTTCAAATTAGAGCCACTTTTTAAAAAGATTTAACCTTACTTTTCTCAGTGTGAAAAAAGTAAAATAATATTATAGTATGCTTCTTACATTCTAATGTGTGACAGATTTGAAATTTGCTAATTGCTTTGAATTTTAAAAATTAATGAAAAAAAATCCCAAAGAGTTAGAAGCCAGGCCATTATAGTTTAAGAATCATGTGACAACTATCTTCAAATATGAGAAAAGCTCTTCTTTATGGAAAAGTAATGAGACATTTTCTGCAGGACCCATAATCAGGAGAAAGGGAGGAAGCACAGAAAAGAAAAACTTAATAAAATGGAATAAGCTGCTTTAGTAGCTTTTCCCCACCGGAAGTATTTTTTCAGTTTGATGAGGGTTTGGTCAAGGATATTGGGGAAGGAATTCTTATTCAGATATGGGTTAAACTATATGGTCTCTAAAGTGCTTCTGATTCTGGGATTCTGTGAAATACCTATTATGTGTAAGGAACTAATGCCAGTTCTTTTGAATAACACCAAAGAGATGACATGAGGAATATTAAATAAAACATGTAATGTTGCTCAGTAGCAACATGGTATATTTTAAAAGTACCTTAAAATAAACAGTATTTAGTACACTAATGATTGTTCTGTTATTCTGTTGCTACAAAGATAGCTGATTAGAATGAACTGATTTAAAATAATAAATAAAACTAAACTAATTTCTAAAAAACTAAAAAAACTAAACTAAAAAACTTATTTCCAGTTTAACATTAGGAAAACAATCAATATAATTAATCATATTTAAAAACCCAAACATCCAAAACTCATGATCATTTGAAGAGATGCACAAAAAGTATATGACAAAGTGAATCATTCTTTTATGCTATAAATCCTACATAGTATAGGCACAAAAGGATTTTAAAACACACATACAAAACACACACCATCTATTTAATACCCGAAACAAGCATCATTATGTGATGTGTATGCACTAGTCTTTTCCAATAAATATGGGAGTGGAAGCAAGGATGTCCACTCTCCTCAATATTGTCTAATTCTAGAAATGCTAGAAGAAGCAAAAAAATAGGATAAGCACATTAAAGACATAAGATGGGTAAGAGGAAGATAAAACAAATGATTTGATGATGATATGATATTCTTAGAAAATCCTAAGGAATCAGCAATGATACTGAGAAAATAGTTTTACTGAAGTTGCAAGTTACGAAATAAATCCTCAAAAAAATCAAAAGCATTTTTATGCAATAATAACTCAGGAAACAAAAATACAAAGGAAAATCCAATTCCAAATAACTAAAAATGAATAAAATACCTGAGGATCAACCTGCTAAATCATACAAAAGATGTTGGGAATTACTATGAAGTTAGAAGAAAGAGAAGACATTACTCAATAATAATATTTTGAAGAATAAATTATTTTTCATGAAATTTAAGCTTAAATTAAAAGAGTAATCTTGCTACAGTCTTTTAAATTTACTATCAGCAAGAAGATAAAAACTTTTAGATTCCCCCTCTGTAAAACATATTCCTCTTTTTTCAGTGCAAATATCATTGCTCACGATCTCAAAAAAGTACAAATCCCTAATACTTCTAACTCATTTTATATGCTGCTAGTAGAAGGATGAAGAGCTGTGCATATTAGTCTATACATTTAATCAAATGTTTTATGGACAAACAAAAGGCTGCATTTACTTAAGGCAAAACTAAACAATGAAATCTTCTTTAAACAAAAGAGTTGTTTATACAGGCAAATCCATTTCAATTAAATTACATTGATTTTGGAGAGATGCTGCCATAAAGACATATGAGTTAGTATGAGTCATGGTTAGACACCCATATTACATTAGTAGTCTACAATGTGATTTTAATAGATTTGGGGCATTCAGAGTTGAGAGTAGCAGGGATTAGAAGTATCCAGCAAATGCTTAAAATGTCATTTTAACTACACTCGTTTCATTTATTCATGAACATGTTACTAAAATGTACATTTGTATGAACATATCTGAAAAAAGAATTTTAGAAATGCTTTTTTTGGGCAATTTAAAATTAACTGCTGAACAAATGTAACTACTTATCTCTACTCATCTCTTTTTGAACTGTCTTTGATAAATAATTATGAAATTGTTTTTTCTCTTCTATTTTTTTTCTAATTAAAGAAGTGCATTATAATCCTTTGAAAATAATTTTGCTAGGGGCAGCTAGGTAGCCCAGTGGGTAGAGCACCAGCCCTGAAGTCAGGAGGACCTGAGTTCAAATTTGATCTCAGACACTTAACATTCCCTCGCTGTGTGACCCTGGGCAAGTCACTTAACCCCAACTGCCTCAGCCAAAAAAAAAAAAAAAAAAAAAAGAAAATAATTTTGCTTGAGCTTAACTTTCTCAACAAATGGTCAAATCTATAGCTCCCACCTATGTTGTACACAATAGAAAAATGGCTTCAAAAATATTAACTTTTCATAAAAGCTATCCACCTGTAAGGTCTGTTATACAGTTATACAGTAGAATGGACTGATGTTTCTAGGCTTCTGCTTATTGAACTGCAATGCAGAAAGTCTTTGCTGACTAGCAAGAGTATGAAGAGAATAATTTTTTGAACCAATGATTTTACAGCTCTACTTGTAGAACAGCCTATAAGAAGGCAGTCCCCTAAATATAATGGAAACATATATGTTTTAAAATCCAGGGATAATTCAAATCTTATACTCCTCTCATACCCCTGCTGAGCTGATTGAAATCCATCAGTTTTCTATGAAGCAAACGGAATGAATCAGGGCAAACTCATACCCATGACAAGTAGAACCATATCCTATTCAGACTCATATCCTATTCAATGCTAAAGTAAAAGAGGGGGGGGGGAGATAAATGAGTAATTAGATCCAATGAAGCATCAATATTTTATAAATAATTATAATGTACTCTAGAGTAATTTGAATGATCTCAGTTTTGGTGTTGGATTATAATTTGGTTGGAAATTGCACACAATTGTTTGCACACAAGCAGAGCTAGCTAAAACATCTGTTTTTAACTTTGAAGTTTTCCTGATGAAGCTGAAAGTTTTCACAAAATTTATAGCATTTTTCAATAATTTTCCTTAGTAAAATCCAGATGTGGGACAGCAAGAAATAATGGTAAGTAACTGCTTATATAAAGTAAATAATATCAAAAGACACAGAAATGAATTGGAAACTTAACTTTCTACCCCTTTCCCAAAAAGAAAGATCAAGACTCTATGGTGGCAAGAGCACAGCATACAAGACAAAGGGAAGTAGTGGGAGATAAGGCTGGAAGGGGTCAGATCACATTAAGCCTTCATTTTCAAGCTACAGTCTAACCTATATTCAATATAGTAAAGAATCACAAAGCTTTTTGTGCAAAGGAATAGCAACAAGAGGCTATACTAGGAATAGCTATAACTTGCTCTGTCTGAGGCAGGCTTTGAATTAAGGTCTTCCTAACTCTAAGTATAACCTCCAATGAGCCATCCAGCTACCTACTTAACTTAATTTGTAGGATGGTTAGAAGTAAGGTGAGATAAAGTGAAAGAAGTCAAGTCATTTATTCATCCAATACATATTTATTAAATGACTATTATGTGCAAGGCATCGTGAGGTAGGAACTGTTTGGAAGTTATTGAAAAAAACATTAAAAAGCAGATGAAAATAAACTGGATCATGCCAATGGTAGAAGGAAGTAAATGAAAAACTTGGAGGAAGAACTGACAGAACTTGGTAGTTGACTGGATATAAAAAAGGAAAGGTATATAATATAGTTCACAGGTTTTTACCTCAGATTACTAAGGGGATGGTGTCAACATTAAAAGAAAGAAAGTTCTAGATCTGAAACCAGAGGAGTTGGGTTCAAATCTAAGTTCTGTATCACAGGTTTTTACCTCAGATTACTAAGGGGATGGTGTCAACATTAAAAGAAAGAGAGTGCTAGATCTGAAACCAGAGGAGTTGGGTTCAAATCTAAGTTCTGTAATTTGTTCCTTTACTTCTCTAGGCAATTTCCTCATCTATAAAATGAGGACTACCTTTTTCCTTTTTCAATTTTAAATTTGTGATCCTATGTTCCTAACCAGTGTGTTTCCTCTTCTATGAACTGACAAATTAATATTCTTAAAATAGTGCTCTATGTGACTATAAATTTCAGTGGCTTCAGCTTCTAATAACAAATATGGCTAAGTTTTTAAAGTCCTCTATAATCTGCCTTCCCTCCACTTTTCTAGACATTTCATATTAATCTCTATTTTCAGGCGCTCTATGTTCTAGCCAGACTGCAACAGGTTCTTAACATAATTCAATGGGATATTTTCCATTTCTGTTTCACAGCAGAGTTGTTCCCTCATTTCCACTATGCATGTTTTCTTTAATTTCTACCTCATAGAACAGAAGTTAATTAATAGAAGTTAAGGCTGAATAAAGGTTCCATCTCATGGAGGAAGCCTCTCCTGATTACAATATGCTTACTACATAATAATTTTTCTCACTCATTCATCTCCTTAATTATTAGTTTGTTAGTGTTGTACATCTTACCATTTACTTTTAGTGTATATGTTGTACCCAGCTCCTCACAGAATACAATATACTTTGGTATATTGTGGCAGACACTATTTCATTTTTATCTTTGTGTCTTTAGAATCTATGCACAGTGCATTTCATAGGTTTTTGACAAATGATTGTTAGATTCAAATGAATGACCAGAATTTCCTTCTTGGAAGATCATGAAATAACTATTCTATCTTTCTGTTCGTATCACTATTATCTGCTAACTTCCCGAGGTCATTGCCTCACAAATTTCCTTTATGACTTAAGCATTAATTCTTCATTCTGATTTTACATGTTTTGTTTAGGAGCACCCCCAACTCAACTAATCTCCTACATTCAAGATTTTCCTATTATCTTTAACTTCTTCCTCATTCTCATATTTAACCAATCATTTAGTTCTGCCAATTCTATTTCCACAATCACTCTTGTATCTCTACTCTTCTTTTTATTTGTGTTGCCATGCCGGACCCACTGCAAAGTCTCTTCATAGATTTCTTTTGTTTCTAGCTTATCCAGCACATCACTGCCAAACTGATAAATTGTAAAGATCCGGATGTATCACTCAAGTCTGCTCAAAACTTTTCAACAACTCCCTTTTTATTGCCTACTGAGTAAAGTTCAAGTTCTTTAGTTGGTATTCAAGGTTCTTCACAACTTGCTGCCACCTTAATTCCATATTTATCTCATAGCATACTCACTGCCAATAAATAATAATAAAAATAATAATAGTAATGATGGAGGATTTATGAAAACATTTTGAAAACAAGTTATACAGTTTGAGAAACATAAACCAGAGGAGAATGCTCATTGGTTCTATCAAAGAAAGGTATAAGGGAGCTATAAAACATAAATCTCTTGCTTTCTTGCCTGGTTTTGATCATGCTTTTTCCTCTATTTAAAATGTTTCCCTTTCTCCTTTTTGGCCTATGGGATTCTAACTTATAGTTGGAGTCTAACCAAAGTACCAACTCTTCTGGAAAAAGTTTCCTTAATTTTTCTAGTTGATAATGAACTATCCTCTCATATTTCACTTTGTGTTTCTTTGTAACTCATGCATTTCTTTGATGAAACTGTGAACCCTTCAGTGGGCCTCTTTAGGTGCTTACTGAAATCTCTTTATGTCTTCTCATCCTGTGTGACTTTTTTTTTTTTGGGTGTAACTCCTTCAAAGAAGGTATATTTCTTTTCAGGCTATTTGTTATCTCTTATTCTCACTGTATGTCTGGTCTACCTTCTACTCCTTACACAAAAGTCATTCATGATACTTTTTGTAGTAATAAACAGTAGCTTACTTTATATTTATCTTGTTTATTTTCATTGCTCTTTAGGAGACCTTTAACTTGTTTCTTAAGATTTTAGGATATTTCCTTATTGATTGAAAGCCATATAGAATCATTGGTAGAATTATTGTGTTAAGAAATGGACTTGTTTTTTATTTAGCACTGGGCAGTGAACAATTTCTCAAATGTTCCCAATATCCTCCCCCCTGTTGGTTCAGTTCATTAGTTATTTCCAGGGGCAGGAGAGCATAGGAAAATGAGTTCTGGTGTTAGGATTAAAAGACTTGGGTTTAAATCTACCTCTATTTTTCACATTTGTGTTCTTGAAGAAATTCTCTCAAGGTTTCAATTTCTTCATTTATAAAACAAAGCAGCTGGATGAGATAATGGTTAATATCCCTTGTAACTCTCACTCCTATGAACCAGTGTCTATACAAGATATGCATACTGAGGTATATACTAATTCAAATGTAGGTCATAATTTAGAAAATATTTTTTAAAGATCCATATTGCTATTGTGGATGGTTAGATTGCTATCTTTCAAATGAGGATCCTAATGATAAGGTATTATTGTATTTTGGGGATATATAAAATCAAAACAATGCCATTTGCAAACTAGACCAACTAGCTGTCACAAACAGAAAATCCCTCTTTAATTTAAACTCTACATAGGACATACTTTATGATACTTTACTTTAGCATGTCTCTCTGTTTTATTTCTTGCTTGATATTGATATTCAGCACAATATTGAACAAAGTTAATTTTAATGGTAACAGCTCTAGAAGCTCTATATAATTATATATATAACAGCTCTATATAATTATAGAGATGAAATGGAGGCACTTTGAAGAGAGTCTTTTGGATAACATTCTTTAGAAAGTAAAATACTCCTTTGAAATCATTAAACAATAAACATGATTGGATCGTTTATATATATCATCTATATCTTCTTTACATTTCAGTCAATGATGACTATAAAAAGAATTTTGCTCTAAGATATTGTATTTGAAAGTCTATTGTTTCACTTTCAAAATTTCTTCTACAACATTTTCTGGAATAGAACATTTTCTGTTTTATAGAATTAAATGAAACATATAGGTAGGTATTTGGCTTATGTCTTTTTGTAGGCCATGACTTCCACTCTTGCCATTAGGTAAAAGTATGGTTGATGAAAATTTCCATTCTTTTGAATATTTTACTTTTTTTTGTCTTGAGTGCTTTAAAAGCAATAAAAGACCATTTAAAATGGTGTTACCATAAGAGATTTCTTCCACATATATATCATCAGACCCAGTATCTTTTCGTGACTAAATTTTCTCAAGGGATATTACTACTCTTTCAGATGCTGGGGTGGTAGAAAGCAAAGCAAATGTAGTGATTCCACTATTGTCAATGGGAACAACACTTACCCTCACCCTAGCAATATTGGTAGATCTGGCCCATTTCACATCTATCTGTTGTTTTCTCTTCCCTCTTTCCTCCTGATGATGTGGCTTAGCTAGGTTAATGTCAATCTTTCTGTATTTAAATGCTTTCTCTATCTCTATGTATGTATATCTAATTTATTTATTTTAAGGGTATGTGGAATAATATGGTCTGCCATCTTTTTCTAATCTCCATAATATTTTGTGAATATTTATATCAGTATTGCCCTTGGCTACCTAATCTTTTCACATGACAAAGATGTCAAGTGTTTGCCAAATGAGATAGATTCTGGGATTTTCTGGTCATCTTTTTGTGGTGACTGTTTTTTGCTCTTTAAAATTCTTCTAAAAATGGTAATGGATTTAATTTTCCTGAATAAGTTTGTTGGGTCAGAAATTAAAAGGTATGAGGCCATCTGTCAGATTGGCTAAGATGACAGAAAAAGATAATGACAAGTGTTGGAGGGGATGTAAGAAAACTGGGACACTGACACATTGTTGGTGGAACTGTGAATGGATCCAACCATTCTGGAGAGCAATTTGGAACTACGCTCAAAAAGTGATCAAACTGTGCATACCCTTTGACCCAGCAGTGTTTCTACTGGGCCTATATCCCAAAGAGATCTTAGAGGAGGGAAAGGGACCCACATGTGCAAGAATGTTTGTGGCAGCCCTTTTTGTAGTGGCTAGAAACTGGAAACTGAAGGGATGCCCATCAATTGGAGAGTGGCTGAATAAATTATGGTATGTGAGTGTTATGGAATATTATTGCTCTGTAAGAAACGACCAGCAGGACGATTTCAGAGAGGCCTGGAGAGACTTGCATGAACTGATGCTGAGTGAAATGAGCAGAAACAGGAGATCATTGTACACGGCAACAACAATCTGATGATCAATTCTGAAGGATGTGGCTCTCTTCAACAATGAAATATTTCAAACCAGTTCCAATTGTTCAGTGATGAAGAAAACCATATACACCCAGAGAGAGAGATATAAATGTGGACCACAACATAACATTTTCATGCTCTCTATTGATGTTTGCTTGCATTGTTTCCCTTCTCAGATTTTTTTTCTTGCACAGCAAGATAACTGCAAAAATATGTATACGCATATTTGATTTGTCAAGTATTTTAACATAAATAACATGTAGTAGACTTCCTGCCATCTAGGGGAGGGATGGAGTCTGGGGGGGGGGAAATTTGTAACAGAAAGCTTTATAAAGATCAATGTTGAAAAATTACCCATACATATGTTTTGCAAATAAAAAGCTTTAAAAAAAAAAAAAGTGTGAGGCATTTAAATAATTTCTCCTAGGTTAGAATTGCTTTTGATCTTTGCGTTATCCCACACAAAGACATCTGATATTTAAAATGATTGCATGTAGAGATTGGGTTATTTTCAGTTTCTAAAGATAAGTCCAATTTAATTTTTTTTTTTTGGTATCAATATCAGTCAAATGTAGAAGCAGTGAAGTCAGCCGGGAAAAAGGGCCTGATGAGAGTGGAGTAGAATGCTTGTTAGGAAGAGTAAGGCTAGGCTGGAAAAGGATGAAAGTATGGGAGGTGTGGTCTTGTTAAGGGTGGGAAGTGTGGATACAATTACTCTTACCTATGTTATCCATATTTCTTGTGTTATTTGCAAAAAGTAGAGAGGAATTTTAGAAGTGTCTAACTGATAAAGGAGAAGACATGAGGAAGGAGAAGTTTGAAGAACAAATCAACCACACTATTTTGAGAAGAATGTTTGTGAGGTGATATATTTGTATGGTGATATATGCTATCTCAGGTTTTGAGCTTTGTCTTGAAAAACATCAAGGTAGAGGAAGTCATGAAGTTTTTACTTAAATGTAACAGTTTTTGGTAGAGTCTACACTAAAATCATCTAGGAGGTTTGGTCCATTTTCCAGGTATTTCAGTTGTGGCTTTATTATTTAAATAGAAAACTGAATTAATTGCTCTATTAAGTGTCTATTCTTATTTAAAAGATAAGAGATAAGATTCTAAGATCTTGTAAATTTTGGGGGAATAATCAGTATTGTTTAATATTTTTCAATATAAAGTCTACATCTTGGACCTAGGTCTGTAAAACTGGTGCAAGTTAGCATTAAAAAACAAAACAAAACAAAACAAAATAAAAACTGTGGATAAGATCTAAATTTAGTAATAATAATAATTAAAAAAAGCTTTACCTTGTTAGGGCTACAAAAGATGGGACAGATGGCTCTTCTTTCTTTCTCTTTTATGAGCCTCTACACTAGCCTCTTAATATTCAATGGACCCTTACTTTCTCATCTCTGACCTCTCATGCTCTACCCTCCTCCTCTACCCCAAGTCTTAAACATCCTTTTCCTCTGATTTATGGTATAGTCTCCAGACAGCCCTTGAATATATCTGGCAGTAGTATCACAGAAACTAAAACTTTTGAAAAAGTCAGATCTCATGTATTCTACTGTAATAGTACCACATAAGCTTGAAAAGCTAAGAAAAGTATATTAGAAAGAATGCAAATTTTCTTAGTTCATTATGAGGAAAGGATTTTTCAATCATTTTCCAAATCTAAGTTATTGATTTACAAGAATATATGAAATTATAAAAACAGCTATAAAACGTTCATGTTAACAAATGTATTAGTGAAAAAGGAAAAGTTCAAATCCAAAAAAATTCTCAACCCTCCTCCCCCCAAACCTCGGTTCTAATTTGGTAGCTTCTAGTAGTTTAATGATGTCAGGAAAAAGCAGAAAAAGTTGTCTTAAGTAAAAATACAATCCTTAAAGGTTCAGGTTAATTTCATAGTAATGATACATTATTCTGTCAATAATTAAAATAATAAAAGTACATTTTTGAGAATCCTTTTAGGCAGCAACAGTTGTTCACAGTAACTTTTCCCTGAACTTTTAGCCCCAGAAGGTTAGCATTCAGGAAGCTCAGCTGCTGTCTAACAAACTTAATTAATCAAAAAGTCATTTCCGAGCTGTAACTATGAGTAAAAGCGCTTCAAGTGCGCTAGCAAGCATACAAGTTAATCAAAATGCTAATGCAGTACAAATTAAAGTTGTGATTAACATTTCACAGTAGCTGCTTAAGTGAATTGATCACACAAATGGGTTAAGCATTACTCATTTCCTACAGCCCTAAATGGGAAAAGGTTTTGTTGGTGGGAGTGAAAAGAGGAAACTGGGATAGGAAGATTCTTCATAAGCAGTATCACATCTTCAATAAACCATCACCAAACTGCCATACAAAAGCTTCCAGGTGAAATCACACTGCTTGGGAGAAGAGGGAGAGGATTTTGAAAGTGGAGATGGGGATGGGTGTGGGTGGGAAGAAGAGTCCTAGAATGCATTTTGCTAGTAAATCTATGTAATTACTAGCTAATGCCTTTAAATTTGCATAATAGACAATAGGTTGCTTTCTATTTCTACCTCTAGCTTTGGAAATTCTGAAAAGTACTTTTTAATAATGGAAAGTGCGCTGGACTTGGGAGTTAGAAGACTGGAGTTCAAATCATGACATATTTATACTAGCTGCATGGCCCTAGTCAACTTACTTTTCTATAAAATAAGAATAGAAAAAGATTTATATCATTTACCCTATTAGCTTGTTTTGAAGACTGTTTTGTGTAAATGTGAACAGTTATTAGGCCTTCATTTTCCAAACAAGAAATCAGGGAACTGAAATAACTTCCCTAAATCTACACAGCTGAACAGTAGGCACAGGAAAAGTAAGGATAAGATCATAGTTCTCATTTCCTAATCCAAAGCAATAAAAAGCAAAACAAAACAACACAAAACAAAAATAAAACAAAACAAAAACCTATATTATATCGTCTTTAAAATAATAGGTTTTTATTTAGTAATCTAGCTGCTAAGTATGTAATCCATTCAATTCTAGAAGTCAATACTGTAGTCTCTTTTCAATTTAATTCAATAAACATTTATTAGATACTTGCTTTGGGAAGTATAAAGTAATTCTATTTGGCTTATCTACAGGAATTTAAAAAAAAAGTCACTTTGATGGATATATTTTAACTACCTTTAACCAAAACATTTTCTAAAGATATTAAACAAGGGATTTGGCCAAGTACTTCTTTTGTAAGCCTAGAAATACTTGGGACAATTTTCTTGCAAACTATATTTGATTCTCTAATTCTAAACCTTATTCATGTAAAAGGTCTTGACATCCTTCAATACACTGGTATCCTATTGAATCTGTGCTTACCTCATTCATAGGTTCTTCAAGGCTAAGATAGTTCTATTTATTTGGAAGTTTTTATCTCGGTAAAATTAATATCTCTATGGTTTTATTTACTAGAAATAGAAGTCTTTTACTAATACAAAAGGAGAAGTAAAGTCATATTCATTCTCAAAAAAAAAATTGTGCCAATGAATAAAGACTGAATTCATTCCCTCTTCTCAGAACTAAATACATATTTGCTTGAAGATGGAATAAAGTAGTTTTGGAATAAGAGAACAGTAAGGATGAAAAGAGTATTATCTGTTGTTATCTGAAATGCATAAAATTTTTGAATGAATATTAAATGTCATAGACAGGGATATAAATTTATTATATTCGATATTTTGTTAAGTAAGCTTCAGGCATCATAATTAGGGAAGCTTTTATAAAAATTGTTATGTTCCTCTGAACAAAGTTGTCATCAGAGAATACTGGCCTGCTTGATATTGCCCCAAGCATAAAAAAGAGGCATATTAGAAATCAAAATCCATTCAGCTAAAATAGGTAAAAATGGATTTAAAAAAGGCAAAATAAACAGAAAAAGAATAAAGCAATCTTAGACTCTCTTTTACTTTTTAAAAATACAAATTTCTTGAAAGCAGAAAGTTTTTAGGTATTGATTATTATAATAATAGTGGCTAGCATTTGTATAGTTTTGAAGTTTACAAAATGCTTCATGTATGCCATATTGCTTGGTTTATACAACAGCTCTGAGAGCTAGATCCCATTTTATAGATAAGGAAATTGAAGCTGAGATAAATGAATTGCTCAGGTCACACAGCTCATAAGTAGATGAAACAAGATTTGAACTCAGGTCCTTCCTGACTGCAAGTCATTTGATTACAGAAAAGATGCACTTAGGTTCTGGTGGCTTAATATTAGAACTGTCAGCACTATACCACTGACATTTTATCACTACTGTTTCTTACCTGACCTTCTATAGGACAATTAAATTCAGCACACACAAGATGGGAATAAAGTGATTTATAGGTCACATCAGGATTTGTTCAAAGGATAGTAGGAGACAGTTTTATTTTTGATACTATTGGTCATTTACTATATTTCTATTATTTTATACTGTTCCTGATGCTATAAAGGTGGCAAATAGATGTCATAATGCATTGGTGCTGGATTTGGGGTCAGGAAGAGTCTGAGTTCAAATCATATTTCATCTGCTTATCAGTTGTATGACCGTGAGCAAGTCATTTAGCTTGGAATTCTGTACATATATATTTGGTGTTTAATAATTTTAATTAAATCCTTGTTTTTAAAAAAATTTCTTCTTTATTTTCAACAGAGCTATTCTGATGACTTTAAAATTTAAAAATTTCTTCCTTTGGAAAATTGAGAATGTTATGTTTTGTTTTACAGAGGAAAAAAAAATCTGCCTTCTGTTAGAGCCTTTTAAAAACTATTTTGAGTTTTCCTAGTGACAAGCATATAGATTTATTTTTGGTCTTTACATTCACTGGTCACAGGAAGTTAAATTGAAGACCTGATATAAGGTATCCTGATATAAACAATGTTTATATATAAATGTTAAGCTTAGGTAATTTTCATAAGTTTGTTTGATAAATGAATGTATTTTAAACTCATTTCTCTAAAATCCTTAAAGTTCAAATTTGCACATTAAAAATGACAGAAACAGAGTAAGGAGTGTAGATCAAAAATTCTTACCATTTTAAAGCAAAGTTTGTAATAAGCTTCTCTAAAATTAGCTTAAGTAGGTCCTCAGACAACATATATACATATCTTCAAATTTAAATTCTGACTTTCTAGCTTGGTAAGATCTCACAGAGATTATGTTCCAGGGGTACAGCTTTTTAGAACTTAAGGCCAGCTTTATGTCATAGAAAACTATAAGAGGCATCACATCAGTTTTGAGTTATTTTAGCTAATTATCCATTCTTTGTCAATTCAGAAAAGCAATGTAGCTCAGTGAACCAACCAAACTACTGGGCACTTCCTTTTTCCAGTCTCAGTTTTGTTTGTTGGGTAAGCTTAGGTCATTCACAACTTCTTGGCATATCTGATCAGTGAGATAGAGATGATGGCATTGATTCTGAGGGTTAATATAAAGGCCTTTTTCTTTAGTATACTAGTATTAAAATGATTTCAGTTCATGTATCAGGAACTACAGATACATTTTATTAGCTAATATAATCAAGAAAAATATATGCAGAGGCAAAGGACCAAGATTACATATGTAGAAAATGGCTAAAATTTCTCAAAATAGTTGATAATGATTAAAGTAAAAAAACTGAAAATATTAGTCATGTTTAAAGTTTTATAGTATGTATGCTGATGTGTGTGTGTGTGTGTGTTTCTTTCTCTCCCCTCTCCCTCCACCACACACAGGGAGGAAAGGAGGGAAGGGAAAAGAAGAAAGAGAGACAGAGATAGAGCGAGGAGGGGAGAGAGGGAGAGAGAGAGAGAGATAGATGGATAATAGGGACTAAGTAAAGATACTACTGCTTCTAAAATGTAAAAAAGCAGAAAAAAACATGTACAATCTTACTGATAAAGGATTTGTTGGAGTGAGAGGGTGTTTAATGGATATATCTAGGATGTTTTTTGAGTTGGGAAAATAAAATGACCAAATTCTTTGTAAATGATTGAACTAAGGTGTCCATAACATAAAACAGTCTCTCTATCTAGTATGATAGCCTATGAATTAGAGGCTAACAATTTTCAGGGAAACTAGAATTTTCATACTTTTGAGAGGGAGCTATGAAAATACCTCTAAGAACTTTAAAATATCAAGCTATGTCTTTTAGTCCCAGAATCTTTGTTTACTTTATAAACATTAATATATCATCTGTGTAAGGTGTTAGTTATGCTCAGGCAACAGAGGTTAAATGACTTCCCCAACACCTTAGAGTGAAGCAGCACTAGTGCTGACTTTATGGTTCTCAGACTACAAGGTCATGCCATTGTCCCGTGAAGGTATAACTTTCCATCAGCCTGAATAATTGCTGCCTGAAAAAAAAAAAAAACCCTTGTTTAAACAAATACTTACAAAAGCTAGAGTATACATGTGCCTATTGAAAGTTGTAGTGCCAAGGATTTAGGATAGTGACTCAATCATGGAAAAAATTATCAACTCTTTAGTGTTCCATCAGTTACATGAATATTTCTTTCCTCTTCCCTATTGATTTATCTTTATCACAAGTTTGGAGGAGAAAGAGTTGTGAAAAGAGCATGGTTTAATACACAGATCTGAATGACATTTCTTTTTAACTTTTATAGTGTAAGAATGTAGATCCTCAAACTTAAAAGAAAAGGGTGGATCACTAAAAAAGGTTTAACATTTAAGATTGTCAATGCTATTGCAATGATAACATAGGATCAAAAAGAGCCCATGTCACTAAGAAAAAAACTCCATAATGGAAACTAAAAATCAAACAAAAAACTAAAAAGAAAATAAAAACTTGATTATACCTTTCTTCTTTATCATTAGCTTAGAAACTGACTTCTCTGAAATCATCCTATTATTTTGATTTTTCTATAGATATTAAGACCTGAGGTAGAGGTATGATGAAAAAGATAGATAAAGAACATATACAGTGATTCTCTTGTAATAAACTCAGGACATATAACATATATGTAACATATGTCTGTGTTTACTTGTAGATTTATAAATGTACTTAAAAAGTTTAATTTCATTTATAAGTCTTTTCATCTCAGAATTCTCTAACAGATCAATGATTAGGGGGAAAAAATGACAGTGCTTATATCAAGTGTTTTCCCATTGCTAAAACTTCAGGATTTTTAACCTTAGCTTGTAAAGAATGACTAATGAGGGGCAAATCATCTTTTTGAAGATATAAGCCATGTGTTATTCACAAAACAATATAAAAAATATTGATACATGCAAGAACCATGTTTTCTCTTTGTTTCCTGGGCCTGTGTTTAAGAGTTCTTCACAGATACCCATTGGTATAAGAAAACAGACATTCATTTTAATGCATTTTTTCATATTTTAGAAAAAGAATTATTTTAAAATCTTTCCACATAAAATGAAAACAGAAAATATTTCCTTTATATAAGATAACTTAATGCAGTGATTTTGTATAACCTTATTTCTAAGAAACTAGAATTGAAAGCATTAAACTCTTGTTATGCAGCAGATTATGGTATACTTAATGGTACTTTCTTATAAATTAGATAAAAATGCTAAGTTTAATCTGTATTTTCACTGAAACTAATTTTTAATTCTCATCAACAAAATAATAAGTGATATATTGTTGCTATTATTATTATTTTTTGCTGAGGCAATTGGGAATTAAGTGACTTGCCCAGGGACACACAGTAGGAAGTTTTACGTGTCTGAGGCCAAATTTGAACTCAGGTCCTCCGGACTTCAGGGCTGGTACTCTATCCACTGCACCACCTAGCTGCTCCTGATATGTTAGTCTTAAGAAAAAAGACAAATAGATACTTCTTTGAATCACCTATTTGGCTTTAAAATAATCTGTAGAACAATATCTGCCAATTTGTGTTTGCTAAATATTCAATTTACTTTAAACACTTATATCAGGTTTCACATTTATGATTTTCTTTAATTATTCTTATTTTTATTTAATTTGCCAACTCTGACCAAAAAGCAGAAATAAAAATTTAAAACTAAAGAATATTTTCCTTTGACATTGAAAAGTATTGTAATACACACAGAAAAAAAAATAGATATAAAAATTGACTCATACCTGACACACTCTGACAGCTTGGTCCAATACCGTTTTAGTGTCAGTGCCATAATCTGGGCATGGTAACATGGCTCTACTGAAATGAGCTTGAAGAAGGAGATGTGATTTTGTATGAGAATTGTCAAATGAATGAGGATTTACTTCAATGGGGAGATTCCTTGCCAGTTCACTGTTCATTTGATCTTCATTGTGCCTTACTGGCAGATCTGCATATTCTTCAGCATCCTTAAAAACAAAATGGGAAAATTATACACACATACACACACACGTGTCTATATCTATCTATCTATCTATCTATCTATATCTATCTATCTATCTATATCTATCTTTTGTGACCTAAGAAAGATTAGTTGCTTTGCTTTTGATTATATATTGAAACAACTTGTGGAAATCAGGCCTACTGTCATATTTCTTAGACTTTTGCTTACTTAAAACAACAATTCTGAATGTTAGTGTAATCAGTGGTGATATGCAATCTTTTGGATCTACATGTATTACTAGGTAGCACATAATTTAAAGCTGATTTTCTTCTATATAAGTTAGATGAGAGAAAAACATTTTGAAGTCATTCATAGTTTAGAAATTTCTTTGGTTTCATTCTTCTGTCTTTAAAAGTCATATTCAGTAAGGCAAAACTCTAGCAGCCTGATAGTGTAGGCACACCTTCACGAGGTCTGTTAAACTGAATGAATTATATGAGTAGTGAAAAAGTGGAATGACAGAAATATGGAACTGTCCTATTTCACAAATTTAAATCTATTCTGGGGTGGAAGCTCTACCCCACAGCATCTAACAAACACCCTGTGTGAATGACCATAGATTTGAAGGGTCACTATCTTTGTACTACTACATAATCTTTTTCTAACTCTACTGTTATGAAATTATTTTCAACCATCTGACAAAGGGCCTCTTAATATTTTTTGTAGCATTACTCCTCAGAATAATTTTAAATTGAAAATTACATGCAATAAAATATATAGGATTAGAAAGGAAACCAAAAGTTAGTGAAAATAAAGATGTGATCCTTCCCCCCTCCCCCCCCACTCTCCCAGTTACACATCCTCTGAAATCTATCTACCAGCCACTGGTTAAGAACTGGTATAGGGAATATTTTCTTCCAGCAATTAGATAACTACAGAAATCAGAAAGTTGATAATGTTATAAAAAATATGGTTTACTATTTCATTAATGAGAGTGTGTTGTGTTCTAGAAATATATAGGCTTCTTTACATATTATATTTACCTATGTAACTACATATATACACACATACATAGATATGTAAGCTCTAGCTATTACTGTTGTGTGAATATGGAATCTTACTTTCTAAAAAGCAATTATTTGAGATACACCCCATTGCCCTTGATAACTGAGCTATTCTTTACATATAGTTTTAACTAAATCAATCATTTGTTCTACAATTATCCCCTTTTCCCTGACTTGTTTGATTCATGTTGACTCTTGGATGTGAAGAAAGTTACTGATGGCACCCCTTTGAGGTTTCATTATATGATATTCAGTACTCTGTAGTATTCATTCCCTTCCCCACCCTTCATTTTCTTCTATGCATGAACTTTGGTTTTTTTATTCATCTCACTCTGTTAATGTTATAATTTTTGTAGAAGATGAAACTGTGGAGAAATTTTAAAATGAACTTGATTAGACCCTTTAAATTTAATATGCACATATATTTTAATAGTTTATTTCAATGAAAAAGTGAGAATAGAGTAGAATGGTTATAAATGTTGGAAAAACATGGTGCAGTAATAAGAAAAGAGAGAGGTCAAGGCTTCTAAATTTCAAACCTACCTATCATTAATATGCTATCTTTCAGGAGAAAGTACAAGTGAGAATTAACTAACGTCACCAAAAAAAAAAAAAAAAAAAAAAACACGATGAAATCTATTATATTTTAACAGATAGGAATTCTTATTTGATATATTAGGACACTTGGCTTGTTAAGAGTAAATCTCAAAGTCAATACTAAATAAGAGTAAAGAAAAATGAAGTATGATGAGTAATCACAATCATACCTTGATCTAAATAAGCTGTGGATGATGAAAATGGGGAAAGATAGCCCTCTCTTCTAATTTGTGAACTTCCCCTGCTGGAACACAATATCAGGAAAGAATTTTCTTGAAACACTTTCCAGTTTTTGGTGATCTCTTCCACAGCCTCCTAACCAGGTCTAGATTATCCTTCTCCTTTATTCAGTTCCATAGTTATGAATGAAGATAAAACAAACATTGTCAACTAAACCTAAATGATAGGTAGGACTAAATTTATATTTATCAAAATCCTCAATGTACAAAATGAGGAAGTAGAAATAGCAGGAGAGAAAACAAAGAAGGAAAAAACCACTGGATTTGATCAAATATATGCTAAAGAGAAAACTACTATAAGTGGCAAAACCTAGTGGGCATAAGCTTATATACATATACATACATATATATATATATATATACACATATACATATATTATTTTGCTTCAAGCTTAGCAAAGTGCCCCCCCCCTTTTTTTTTTTACTTTAGTTCCAACAACTCTGGGAGATTATTATCCCCATTTTACAGATGAAAAAAATTAGGCAAAAAGAAGTTAAATGAGTTGCCCATGGTCACACTATTAGTCAATGCCTGAAGCCAGATTTATGCTCAGATCTTCTGACTCCATGTTTACTTACATTGTACCATCTAACTGCCTCAAGGTATTTGAAAGATGGAAGAATACCAAACCCTTGGGGAAAAAAAAAATGATGGGACTTTACTATTACTCTTCTGGCCCCTAAAAAAAGGTACAAAGAGAATACAGTAACTCCTTTCCCACCTGCTTACTTTCCATTTTGTACGATTAAATATATATATATGCCACATATACACATCTATCTATCTATCTATCTATCTATCTATCTATCTATCTATCTATC
>JAJPUD010001724.1:145250-191004 GCA_023553655.1 Myrmecobius fasciatus | reverse complement strand
ATCTATCTATCTATCTATCTATCTATCTATCTATCTATCTATCTATCTATCTATCTATCTATCTAAGACTTTCCTTCATAAAGACATGGAAACAGAAAGGCTTTGCAAATGATATTTTACGGCAGACCAAATATCTGTAGGCACACAACTAACTGAAATGTCTAGTGAATTCAACATCCCACCATGCTTACAACTTGACTATAAAAAAGCACTTGATTTTGCAGAACCAAATGCCTCATTAATATAGGTTTCTCAAAGAATGTGTCTTCCTTGCATATATCTGTTGTTTCTCACATTTAGAAATGTCCCAAGAGCAAAGACTGCTTTGCTTTTGCCAAGAAGTTAGCATATGTTCTTGGCATATAGTAAACATTTAATACATTTTTGTTCATTCATCCATATACCAAAATTAAAGGTTTTTTTTTTTTTTGGTGCCACAATCCTAGACAATACTCAATTCAGAGACAAAATGGAAGACATATTACCCCTAGATGGTGAAGTCTTCCAGATGCTTCTATTTGGGAATAACATAGAATTGATTTTATCAAACTCCAAAACAACATAGAGCCTCCTAAATGAGATTTTAAAAATCATTCAAAAGAATTCACACAAATTTTAGAAAGGAAAAAAAGTAGATGCAGAATGTTTATTACCCATGTTACAACAAAGTTAGGCAGCTCACAGAAACTGTCTGACTGTCTATCTCTTAGGAAGAGTGGACATCTCTTTTACCTATCTCTTAAGAAATAGATATCATCTAGAATCTTAGAATGGACAATGAGTTGGACTAAGAACTGAACAGGAGTAGAAAAGGGTCAATCACTTTTGGAAAACTGTATAATGTTTTAAAGACCCCAGAACTATCCCCAGAAACAAGGGTTTATTTCTTTTAAACACCTGTTCTGGTGATGCTGTATAGTTATATCATTGAAAACTAGACTCAGAGAATTAAAATAGAGGTTATTGAAGGATCAATACAAAGATGCATACTAGGACTGAATAAGCAGCATGTGTTGCTTATGAAGTACTACACATAAGACAGATATAGGGTATCATCAGAAAGATGTATGACCAGATGATAGGAGTTACTCATATGGTGTGAACAAGGGATAATTAGATAGCTCATATGTAATGTCAAGAAATAGGGGCAGCTAGGTGGCCCAGTGGATAGAGTATCAGCCCTGAAGTTAGGAAGTCCTGTGTTCAAATCTGACCTCAGACACTTAACACGTCCTAGCTGTGTGACCCTGGGCAAGTCACTTAACCCCAATTGCCTCAGCAAAAACCAAAAAAAAAAAAGGAAGAAGAAACTGAATGGACAATCTGCATCATATTGGCTGTGCCCCCTCTTAAGTTTCACAAAAGATTCTGAATCTTTTTTTCTGTGTATTTATTGCATATGGTTAATATGTTGGTTATTTGTAAATGTGTTATATACCTCCTACCAGACTATAACCTGCATAAAAGCAACAAACATAGTAATTCTTTTGTATTTTAGGGTTTTGGGTTTTTTTTTTTTTTTGGTTAATTATTCTATGCATTGCTCAGGAAATATCTATGTCTACCATTTTCTTTGTTTTTTCTTTCTATCATTATGGTAGTAATTTTTCATTTACTGAGTGTTCTACTTTCTTTGAGTCAGTCATTTCCATTTTCTGATTCTATCTCTTTTTGCTCTTCCTATTTTTATATTGGGTCAGCAGTTGGCAAACATATTATATTATAACATGAATCTTATTTGAGCTTAGAAGAAAAGCTACTGGCAGTGATGTGGAGCAATCCACAGCAGAGTACTACAGAACATCAGATGTTTTATTGATCAATTAACTATAATTTATCAAGTACTTAATTCGTACTATGTACCTCAGGATAGGATACAGAATAGGGATAGAAAACAGAATACTTCGTTTCACTAACTTGTTGTGGACACAAGATTCTGATGCAGAAAATAATCAGGAAACACGAAAGAAATAAAATTGTGCAGCAGAGACAATAAGTACAGGGAGAATTCATAAAAGGGAGACAGTTGTGAGTGACAGTTCTACAGGAGAAAGAACTTGTTATAGATTTTGAAAGATAATTAGATGATAAGGAAAGAAGGAAAGAAAACTAGCATCAACAGATATAGTATACACAGGAGGCAGATTCTAAAATGATTCCAAGGTATCAAGCTAGAGGGATAAACAAGAATACTTCCAGTGGCGATACAATTGTATATATCTTGTTCTTTGACAAAGCAAATGGAAAACAAGGGGTAATTATCAGGATAATTCAGGAATTTCTCTAGACTAACCATTCCCCTATGCAAAAAATTAAGCTTTAAATTCACTTGCAGGCCAAAAAGAACTCAATATTTTAGATATTCTTTAATCCATATGAAGTAATAAAATTCTTAAAATAAAAAGGAATAGTATGTAGGTCAGCAAGATTCTGACAAAGAATCTCAATTGAAAAACAAAAATCACCTACTAAGTAATTCGGGAACTGTCCTCACTGTAGAGATGATAGTCCCCATCTTTAGCAAGGGGCAATTATTCACATTTCTAAGTCTTATATCATAGAGATGATGTATCTGGTAGTATTCAAGGTTAATTTTCAGGATCAGACCTTTTTTTTTTTTTTAAATGGCAGGCAACTTTTTGGAAATTGCTTGAAAAACTACAATGAAAAGGCAAAATCTTAATGTAGATATTATCCTGAGAAATCCATTTGATTGAAGTAGCCAATCCAGCAATCCCTGTATTTAATGCATGCTACAGTCTCTCTTGGCTAGTGGCTTTCCAATTCCTTTGACTTTTATAAAAGCCCTCTAAACCAATTAAATATGATTTTTTCCCCTGGCAGTTACAACACAGCATAACCGCAGGGGGTTGGGGAGTAATACTGATAGATGAATTCCTATAGCAATTCTACTCTGAGCAAAGATACAGTACTCAAAAAAGCTTTTTATCATCTAAAAGTGGCAATCTTTCCTCCCACTCACTTCCCCCATTCTATAACATGAACATCTGATTTGCTTCAACAACTAAAGGGATAGTGACGCAAAGAGAATCTGTTTTTTTTTTTTTTTTTTTTAAAACTGGGAGAAGGCAATGTATTATGTAAAAGAGAAAACTCCATGATATTGCTTGTATATAGCTGATGCACAGAAGTGATAGGCATCATCACTAAAGAAAATTTAGTTTTATTTTCATCGAGACAAGACCAAAATCTTTATATAGATTAGATTAACTTCAGTGAAGGTTAACATGAAAAATTATATTTCTAGTAATGGAGGAAAACCTAGAAGGTAACTTCATAACACTTCAGATAAGAGGTGAATATTTACTTCTATAGTTTATCAATGAAGTACAATCTACAAATATTTGATTTATGCATTGGGAGAATCTGATGTAAAATCTGTCTCCATTTATTTGATAGCTGTCTTTCCTATCTTTAGGCTTGTCAAATAGATGTTTTATAATCATCACATTTTAATGGGCAAAAAAGGTTTAATTTAGTGTTTTGTCATAGTATGGAGGTGATCTTGGGCTCATGAAGTATAGGACGAGCTTTAGCAGGTTCTACTTACCTGAAAAAGCTGCTAAACTTAGACCTATGAAAGGCTAAATATCTTTTGTACAAGGATCAGATTACTTAAAAGACGAGCATATCTACACCTGTATTTGTAGTACACTGGAAGATTATGATATCCTTATTGTCAGTGTTTATAAGACAATATTTAGATTTTTATTTTTGAAAATAGTCATTTTCTTAAGGCAAGAATCAGTATCTTATCAAAAGCATAACTATTCCTCCCACTGATTCTGGAGATTAAAAACAAAACAAAACAGTGATTCCTTTCTCCCACTTATTCTACCCAATCCCCCCAGTGATAGCTATAGTAGCAGGTTCGTTTTATCTTTTGCTCTAGCAAAGTAGTTAAAAATTATTTTTATTGAGAAATAAAAATGAGCTCATTTTAGTTTAACCTGGGTTATCCTGCTAAGAGTCCATGGTTTGTTCTACAGGAGGTCTCACTGACTCTAGAAGTCACTTAGATGACTTGATCTAGACCATCTGAAAGTGTTGAGCATGCTGACTCAGCTTCTAAGGTTGCCTGCTTTAAAGGACAAAGGATCAAAGATGCAGGGTTGGAAGGGGCCTTAGAGATGATTTAGTTCAACCCCTTTATTTTCTGATTTTCAATTGAAGTTATACTTTAATATGTTTCATTTGGAAATTTGTATTTTAAATCATCTAAATGCATCCATGCTCCTAGAAATGTAATTTAATATATAAAAATGAATAAAATTATCTTCCTTGAAATATAACTTACCAAACTGGTAACTTTTTATGCTCATGGTTTATGAGTAACTGGTTTTTGGTTCATTTTTCTTCTAAGAATCACATATTTTCTGTAACTGGGTCAGTGAACATTTTGGTTCTCTGAAAGACAATGCTCTCATAATAGGAGAATGCATTCATAATTGTGTATTCTACAAAGAGACTGTCAAATTAAAGATAAAATATTCAGGGTTTTGTATCCCTCTTGAACTATAGATTTGATACTGTGGGCTTTAGTCTCCAATCTCCAATCAGACTTCTTTCAAATCCATATTAATTAAATGTTCACAAAAGCAAGTGATTCTGAATGTGATATGGAAAAATGCTCTTTTTAAATGTACCTTAGTGAAACTAACTGAAATGACTGTGGTAAGACAGTGGTAAGGATAAGCTCCCACTGTCCCCTTTTTTCCCCCCTAAATACTAGGTAAAACATTAGTGTTTTTAAATCAAAGTAAAATCAGTGAAAGGCATGCTAATGAAAAGTTTCTAGTACCACTGGAAATAGTAATCAGCATTTTATTATGTGATTGCTTACTCCAGAAGCAGATTAAAAATGAAGACAGACTGAAGACAACTGCTTTTTAAACTTAAATCTCATTGCCAGAATCTCTTGTGAAAACTGTGGTCATTTATTCTTGGAATCTTGCGTCACCATTTTTGTAAGCCTTTTAGAAGGTTGCATGTTTACTTCACTCTTTACTTAGCTCTTCACTCTTTCAAGGATTTCATTCTGGATTTTTCAGAATATTTACAAAGGAGATTTTTTTTTATACTGAGTTTAGCTTTCTAGTTAAAAAAAAAATAGAAGAATCACTGGGTTGACACTTAGCAGAACTAGTACCTAGCATTCTAGAAACACAAAAACACACACACACACCCTCTACTTCCACAATGTGACAAGTATTTACTTCCAAAACCTTCCTCTACTTTAACAACTTGTCTACTTAATTTCCTGTGTGTGATCGTTGACTGTGAGGTTCATTTTCTTATCTACATCATGTACGTAATTAAAGGAAATTGAGAATAGGGAGTGAAGCTTTTATGCAACTGGGATTGAAGCTGAAAGGAGGGCACCAAGGTCAGTAGAGTCCATTATATTTTTATGTGAGAGGCCCCTATGTCTGCCCTGTCCTTGTTTGTTTAGTGTAGGCTGGACAGACTACTAACTGCAAATCTGTTTCTCTGATTTGCCCAGCTGTCCTGAAATAAAGACATCTTCTACTGCAAATGTTAAATGACAGTGATTGACAACCTTATGATGAACTCTGCTTGTAACCCCCTGCTACTGTTTTTAGATTGCACAAGAAAAGACAGAATAAAGAAACATCCTTCATAATCACATCAAATGGGCCCTGCTGTTCACTCAGTAGTTTTCATTTTCATTTTCCTTTTCATTATAAACCTCAATCTGTTCTCTGCAAATGCCATGAACTTAGCTATCCCATGTAAAGTCCAGAACTGTGTATTACTCTGTTTTGTTTGCATATTGTACTTCTTTTAGTTAGCAGTAATGTAGGTTCTAATATGATGCTTTAGTCAAACAATCACATCATACAACTTGTAGCACCTACTTGTTCACATGGGAACAATTTGGCAAATATAGACTACAGTGAAATTTCTTTCAGTGTTTTGCTGGCACTTAGGGAGAGGTGAGGCTTCAAGGGATTTCACTTCATATGTGACTTTTTCTTTTCTTTTTTTAAGACACTCATAATAAATCAATATTGCAGTTTAGTTTGGGTTTGGCAGAAATTTGTGGCCGCTTATATTTCATCTGCTACCTTGACCTATCTTCTAGAAAAGTTACTGGGAGACTATTTTTAAACTGGAATTATGCATTTGTTCTTTTAGATAAACTGAATAAAATACAGTATTTTCCCCTAACTTGTTAATCTGAAATTAATAGCCAACATGAATTTATACTTTGTCTCAATATTACATAACAGGAAAACTAGTACTTTTATATAGCTGCACACCTCACTGCCTACATTTAACTTACTAAATAGCAGATAAGAAGGCACTTATGCAGTAGAGACTGTAGCCTGATCAATGTGAGAGACTAAAGAAGCTTTATGCTTTAACTTAATTCCTGTCATGGGAAAAGTAAAACTTATAAAGTTAATGAGTTCTAGACTTTAAGTAGCCCTTGATTAATTTGTAACATACTGAGGCGTTAAAACAAACCAAAATTAGTTTCTCACATTCCAGTGCCTTCTTTTGGCCACTGAGGCTTTATTGAACGCATTTTGGTAAATTTCCCTGCTAGCACCCATTTTAATTTCAATGTTTTTTTACTCTGTTAATTACCTAGATATTATATATACATATATTATTTTTGCAATAACATTTGAAAAACATTTTAACATTTGCTACACCACATTCAGGAAAACCAAACAGTAAGAAAGAAAAGAAAATATATTTATATTTTTTTCTTTTTCCTATGTACTACACCTCAAGGCAAATTAATGCCTTATATTCAATCATTAACATTTTCCTACGGGAGCAAACTAGGAAAAGGACAAGATGGAAAATTTTTATTTGAACCTATCCAAATTCCCATTTAGCTGTTTATAATATGTAATAATTAGCAGTTCTCTTAGAGGTATTTATTAAACTGAAAAAATTTCCAACTCCATACAGAATTAATACATGAAAGTATAATAATAGAAAAAAAAATCCTCCTGTATTATAATTTCCTGGCATTTATAGCCAACCTGTAAATTAAGGTTTAATTTAATTCTCAGTTTCAAGGTAAATTATAAATGAACTTACAAAGACTCTAGGTAAAAATAATGGAAATGAAAAGGATACCTTATGTTGTCAATGAGTATGTGTTTCAAAATGAACAGTAAAAATTCTAATTACTTAAATATTAACAATGTGTCATTTAAAATATGTCCATAATGTCCTTTACCAAAACAAAAGGTTCAAACAATATTATGGTGTGCAGATGGTAAAATATTTAAAGATGACAGATAAAATTTCAATTTCTCAGAGTGTCAATGTGTGTTTGATTTTCAAGACTTGTATCTGTGTATGTGTGGATGATTTATAAGAATATCTCAAACTTATGGAGATACATTTGCCTTGCAGAAAAATTTAGGCATGCATAGATTTATATGCCCCAACAAATATAAGCATGAGGAAACACCTTTTTTTCTCCCTTTGTGAGAAATGACCACATGGTTGACAGCTGGATTTTAGGGGATCTTGCAATAGTGGGTACCACTGGGGTTGTTGTACTTAAAATAATTTCAGTGATAACAATTCCATCAGAAACTCCTATTTTCCAGGATTTATAGCTAAGACCTTAAAAAATTGCTCTTTGATGAAACTTGACAAAAAAGGGACTCAGTTTTAAAGGATGTAATGAAAATGCTTTGTAATTTAAAAAATCTTTAAGGTTTTTTTTTTTTTTTTTAATAAGAATCTCAGGGCTTAACAATTTTGAATCCTAAGAGAAATATTGATATTTGTGTCAACATATAACAGCCACTTAAAGTTAAATACTTTAACTCTTCACAGCCTATCTTTGAAAGCTTACAAACCTTCTCTTATGACTTTGCTAATACTCAACTTTATTTTCTCTGTGGAAATATTCCTTCATTTTTTTTTGGAAGGGGAGCTTCTTGGAGGTGAAACAACTGTGAGAATTATCTGAGACTCAGAAATAAAAACAAACAATGGTTATCCTCATGACATTTGTTAGATATTAAAGTGTAGCCTGAACGTTTACTTCACTTAACAAATGTTATTCTGAGTGTTCTAAGAGTTAAAAATTAGAAAATGTAGACCCTTTCCCTCAAAGAGATTTTCAATCTCATTTGCAAAATGGGATAACCTACTTCCTAAGGTTGTTGTGAAGATCAAATGAGATAATATTGTAAAATACTTAGCACAGTGGTAGGCATATACTAAGCCCTACATAAATATTAACTAATATTATTATTATGAGTACAAAAACTAAACATCAAACCAGTAATTAAATCACAATGCAAACCAGTTTAAAATTTGTCTTGAGGCAATATATGGTTAATGCCAAATCAATGGCAAAGCCATAAATGTTATGCCTACAATAGTCAGTGAAGGGAGGCTTCATTTGAAGAGGTTAGACTTAGGTTGGGTCTTTACCTGTGGTTTACATTGCAAAGAAGCATCAAGGAAGGCATTTCATTTAGGGAAGGAGGAAGGCACTGTGAAAAAAGATTTGCAGATTGCATGCTGGGTTGATACTATGCAAATGGCGAGAAAGTATTTATACAGGGGAATGGAATAAGAAAAGACTGTAAAGATAGGCTGAGGCCTTACTGGGGAATCCTTGAATAGCTGACTGGGTTCAGACATAGGTTTCTGAGAAGAATTAAAGTACTATTTTAAGAAAATTATTTTGGCCATAGAGTACAAGATGGACTAGAGGAAGAAGGAATTGAAGACTGGGAGACCCATTAAGAAGTACTGCAATAATTAAGGTATGAGGCAATAAAGACCATTACTATGGTGATGGCAAAGACAATGAAAAGGAAAAGAAGAATGTGGCAGACATGAAGAAAGTTTTGAGAACCTGGTAACTGACAATATGTGAAAGAAGGTGTGTCTGGAATGGGGAGGGTGAAAGGAAGGAAAGTGTCTCAGGACTTTATTTAGAGCCTAGACTACTAATAGAAATAAGAAAATTAGGCAGGAAAGTCCAGCTTAGCTGAAATGAAAAAAATATTTAACCATTTCCACTTTCCAATAAAACAAACCTCCATGACTGTCATTGCTATATAAAGGCTCCAACAAAACCCTGCACATAGTAGGCAGTTTAAAAAAAATCACAGACTCTTAAAAATGGAATATAACTCAAGAGGTCACATTTATCGCTATGGTTTTACAAATGCTTTTGCCTGAAATATCACTCAATGTCTACTACCTACTTCCATGACTAACCCCAACTGAACTTGCTTTCTTTGTAAAGGAGCCTTCTGTCATTTCAGTTTTCAGTATGTCTGATACTATATTAATTTGCTCATCTTGATATATGGCTTTGTAAAAACTCAATTTTTTAATCTGTTTCATGTGCGTAAATATGATCTCAATTTACTAAATCTATGCTTTCTACATATTCCTTTACCTTTTAATATATTTCTTTATTTCACAACTATTACATTGTCCTATATACAGTCTAAGAGCAATAAATATCATGGACTAACCTAGGTAAGGTGCAGTTTGCATTATACACTGGAAGAAAAGACATTCTATTTATGTAGCTCATGCTATTATGCCCTTTTCACAAAAAAGGAAATGGAGTAAGAGGTTAAAATAATTTTCTTGCAACTATAACAAGTTAATTACAGAAATGAGGTTAGCATTTAGAATATCTGATTTTCTATACTCTCTTTGACTTACTAAATTATACTATTTAATAAGATACCTGCTGACCAAAGAGGAAAAGGACATATACATATATATACATATATAATCAGCATGCATATAAATATTTAAGACAGTTTTTTTTTTACAGTGGCAAAGAAGTGGAAATTAGGGGTGCTTGTCAATTGGAAGATGGCAAATTATGCTGTATGTAATGAAATACTGTGTTATAAGGAGATGGCTTAGAGAAGCTTGGGAAGACTTTTATAAACTGATAAAGAGTTAAATGAGCAGAAACAGAAAATAATAACATCTAACATTTATGTAGCACTTATTATGTGTCAGACATTATGCTAAGCATGTACAATTATTATCAATTTGATCATCACAATAACCTTGAGAATTCAGTATTATTATCTTTATTGTACAGATGAAGAAACTAAGGCAAACCACAGTTAAGTGACTTGACCCCAGTCACACAGATGGTAAGTATCTGAGGATGAATTTGAAATTAGGACTTCCTGCTTCCAGGCCTAGCACTATAGCTATTATTGTGTCATTATTGCTCTATCCACTGTACCAACTAGCTGGCCCATACCATAATAAATGAACAATAATGAAAGGCATAAGAACTCTGATTGACAAAACAATGATGAACTATCATTTCAGAGAAGCAATGATGACCAATGTTACCTATGTCATGAAAGAGAAGAGATGGATCAATATGCAGGATGAAACATGAATGTAGCTAATGTAGAAGTTTGTTTTGCTTAACTATGCTTTTTTGTTTTGAGAATTTTGTAATTTTTATTCCCATCTGTTAGTATTTTGGGGAGAAAATGAAGGAGGAGAGAAAAAATGCTAAATGAATATGGAATTATGCCCAAAGGGCTATCAAATTATACATACCCTTTGATTCAGCAGGGTCTTTTTGGGCCTATATCCCAAAGAGATCATAAAGAAGGGAAAGGGACTCACACGTGCAAAAATGTTTGTGGCAGTCCTTTTTGTAATGACAAGAAACTGGAAACTGAATGGATGCCCATCAATGGGAGAATGGCTGAATAAGTTATAGTATATGAATATTATGGAACATTTTTGTTCTGTAAGAAACAATCAGCAGGATGATTTCAGAGAGGCCTGGAGAGACTTGCATGAACTGATGCTAAGTGAAATGAACAGAACCAGGAAATCACTGTACACTGCAACAAGATTACATGATGATCAATTCTGATAGACATGGCTCTTTTCAACAGTAAGATGATTCAGGTCAGTTCCAATGGATTTGGAGAGAGAGAGAGGACTGTGGGGACTAAGTGTGGATCACAACATAGTATTTTCATTTTTTTTTTTCCTTGCTTGCTTTTTGTTTTTCTCATTTTTTTCTTTTTGATCTGATTTTTCTTGTGCAGCATGAAAATTGTGGAAATATGTATAGAAGAACTGCACATGTTCAACATATATAGGATTTCTTACTAAAGGAAGAGATGGGGGGGAGGGAGAAAAATATTTGGAAGACAAGGTTTTGTAAGGGTGAAAATTGAAAACTATGCATATATTTTGAAAATAAAAAGCTAAAAAATTACATAAAATAAAATTTTAAAATGATTCTTGTTCACAAAAGGGTATCAATGTACTGCTGATGACTAAATATTATTCTAAGTTTCAAGGATGTAGCCCTTTATTGTTATTGTTATTACTGTTATTCTAATCAATACAATGACTCAAGACAATTCCAAAGGATTCATGATAAAAAATGCTATACATCTTCAGAGAGAGGACTGATGAACTCTGAATGCATTTTGAAACATTCTTTTGTCATTTTCTTCTTAATTTGTTTTGCTTTGTAACATAGCTAAAATGAAATATGCTTTATATAACTTCATATTATAATTGATATCAGATTGCTTACTGTCTCAGTAGATGGGGAAGGAGCTACAGAGGGGCAGAATTTAGAACTCAAAAATTTAAAAATGTTAAAAACAAATACATAAATACATTTTAAAAATTATTTAATTTTAAAGAAGTTAAATTATTGTCACCATATTTCTTAGTTACATAATAATATATTTATAAAAGTTTCTAGGATGGAATTTATGATTGAATTTGTGATTATTTTTTGCCCAGGATGTTCTTAACAAGACTCAAATGACTGTTAAAGTACTAAAAAAAAAAATAGACTTTCTCCCAAAATAAGATCATAAGATCATATAGGCAAGTAAAGAAATGGAGTCAGGTCATAGTCAAGAATGATCAGAGGAGCTAGAGGCAGATAGGTAGAAGGAATCTAGACTAAATCAGTGTCAATCTTTTTTGCATCATGGTGACCTTTTGGAAGTCTGGTGAAGCCCATGAATCCTTTCTCAAAATATTTTTAAATGCATAAAATGAAATGCATAGAATTACAAATGCATAGAATTACAAGAGAAATCAACAATACTAAAATGTAGTTGTCAAAATATTAAAAAAACAAAAAAGCAAATGAAGCAAAGAAGTTCACTGATTCAGCTTAAGAATCCTGTGAGGTAATAATAAGATTATGTGATGATCAATTGTAATGGACTGGGCTTGTATCAACAATGTGGTGAGATTCAAGGCAATTTCAATAGACTTGGGATGGAAAATGTTAATCACATTCTAAGACAGAACTATGGAGACTGAATGTGGATCAAAGCATAATATTTTCACTTTTTTTTCTTGTGTTTTATTTCCCCTTTTAGGCCTGAATGTTGAAAATTATATTTATATGCATTTGGAAAAATAAAATAGTATTTAAAAAAAAAAGAATCCTATGAGAGAAGTTCAACAGTTCAATGAATAAGCAATCTTGTCATCTATACACTAGAATGCTGAAATTCTGGCCACCATCCCCATCTCTTCCTATGGAAACCTTGGACTCTGTCCTAGAAACCACCATAGGGTTCTGATAGGTAAGTTGTACTCCTTTTCAGTTTTTCTTTATGTGGACACTTAATAAATACTTATTACTGGCTATGTAATGAGGATGCCTCTGACTTAAAGCTTTCCTAAATGAGCTTTAGCAGGATAGTTAGTTTTCTGACACCACTAGCATTCTGTTGGAAATAGGAAACCTAGTTGTATACAAAGAAGTTTCTCAAGTATAAGGCACGTCAGGGGGGCCACACCATGAACCTAGATTAGGCAAGACCATAAATGGCCTACTAAGATCCCTAAAAGCCTGCTGCATTGTAGTCCACCTATTTGGACAAAATTAGAAACAAGTATTGGACTTAAGTCTGTAGACCTATGTTCTCATTATTATTCAAATATATAAATGAAAGCTCATAAATTAAAAATTTAAAGGACTTCAATGGATAAATATATGCTAATATAATGAGATATTTTGGAAAAATATCATTGTTCACAAAATGATTCTATTACTATCAATTAAAAGCTGATCTTTACCAGAGAAAAAAATTATAGAAAATTAGGTTAAGAGTGGACAAACTTTACTGACCAAATAAGTATCTATTAGCCTATATGTTAAGAAAAAAAAAAATGAAGAAATGGTGTTTGAAAACTAAAGGACTGAATAACCCGACATGTTATCAATGTAGTCCTTTCTCAGCTGTAACAATAACATTTAAAACTTTTTCATGTATCTATTCAAACAAAGTCTCTAAGTAGAGTGGGGAAAAGCTAATCCCCAGAAACTGGTCTATTATTACAAAGAGGAAACAATGGAATAAGCATTAAATAATTACCTACTATTGTCAGGCACTGTCCTAAGTGCTTTACAAATATCTTATTTGATAATATTTGATAATAGCACTGATGTTGATAACAATTTTACAGTAAAGGAAACTGAGGCAAATAGAATTTAAATGCCTTACCCAGAATCACATAGCTAGTAAAACTAAGGCAGGATTTGGACTCCAGATCCAGCTTTCTTTCCACTTTACTATTAGCTTCCTCTGATATGAAAAAAGTAGTTCTGTGACAGATCTCACTGAGTTTCCCTTGAGTGAGTCACTTCATAGGACTAAACTTCTACAATTAATCCTAGGTTGGGTTGCTACCTTTTTAATTCTTTCCCACTTAATCCCCTAATCTTGAGGGAAGAACCACTATTTTAAAGTCTTCTGATTCTTATAACTCATTTGCCACACTTTAAATACCTAGGAAAGTGCAATAGGCCGATTTGTAATGACAGGGCAGGTATTTGTTAATTAGTTTACAACTATGAAAAAATGAAAGTATATCAAAGTTAATTCTTTTTTCCTAATTATTTTAGAAAGCTGTGAAAATTCCACTGTTATTTCTATAATGTCCTTTTTCTTTCTCTCCTTTCACTTTAAAGTTTGATTGCTTTGTCATAATGTGACACTCGAATCCCATTTAAAAATGAGCTAAAAGCTTTAGGAACATGTATCTTCCAAATATGTTAAATTGCTGTTAAATGCTTTCAGTACAATCTAGCTCTTTATGATTCTATTTGGGGTTTTCTTGGCAAAGATACTGGAATGGCTTATCATTTCCTTTAAGTTTCTTTGTTAAGGCAAAAATATATACTTTTTTTTGGGGGGGGGGGGATAGGGAAACTATTAAACTCTTCTCCTCTAATTAGTATATTTCTCACTGACCTGAAAGAGTTAATACAGCTTACTGAAGTGAAGAAATAGTTTAGGGACTGGGAGAATATATCCCCTACAAATATAAAAACAGTTGTATTTTTAAACTCAAGAATCTTCAAATCTGGGTATTAAGCATGACAAATCCTCTAGCTAGCTTGGTTGAATGCTGAAGTTTAAAGCTAGAAAGTAATAAAAATACATCTGAATGCTAGTACTTGTGTATCATAAATTCACCTCAAATATCTAAATGATAATGATGACATTTATGTTTTCCAGGTCAAATTACTAGAGACATAGGGGGGAAAAGATAAAATCTTGCTAGTAACAGGAATAGTATTCAAAAGCTTGGGCTATTTCTTTCTTTCTTTTTTTTTTCCTGAGGCAATTGGGGTTAAGTGACTTGCCCAGGGTCACACAGCTAGGAAATGTTAAGTGTCTGAGACCAGATTTGAACTCAGGTCCTCCTGACTTCAGGGCTGGTACTCTATCCACTGTACCACCTAGCTGGCTCCTGGACTATTTCTTTAAGAGCAATATGAAATTGACAATCCTAATTCGTTTTGGAAATACAAAACAAAGACAATAACATTAAAAATACTACTAGGTTGACAACTGAAGTTGACAAACTGAAAAGCTGAAATACTTTTAAATAAAAGTCTATTATTTGATGAAGATTTTCTGGAAGATTCTTTTAGTTTATAAAAAAACAGATACTGGCTAAATCTACTAAAATATTAATATATACCTTAATTCCTTTCCTATTTTCATACTTCTGATATTTTATAATGCTTTTAAATGGCCAATCTACCCATCAAATGTGTGGGGGGAAAAAAAGTTTAATCATTGTGTTTGAGTTCTAAAAGTATATCTGTCTACAAGAAAACTAAATTTGTCTGAGGTTAGGAATACCAAGATGCTATGATGGATTTCAATAAAAGGCATTTCACTTAAGAAATTTAGGCTGGTAGTCATTTAATTGTCCTAAACAGCCAAGTGTCTGCTGATAGACCCTTTCATATAAGTCTAGAATCAAATGGATTCTAGCATGGTAGCTATGGAATTAAAATGAAAATTGTGGACACCTAAAGACTCATAAACTCATGAATAGTGAAGTATTATTATTAATTTATGTTTATTAAGCTTAGAAGAACAACCAGGCTTTAAACTTGTGAATTATTTTTGGATCTTCCCTTAACCCACAGATGCAATTAAGTGCTTGTTCTTATTGATTCTATTTTTTGAAACATAACCTTACGCCGAATTCCCTATGTTTCAGTTCTGCTATAGCTACTATAAATTCAGATCCTTATCATTTCTATATTAGATTGTTGTCAGTTTCTAGTCATTTCCCTTTTTGACAGCATTTCAAATGCTCTGTCTGTCCTTTGCAATGTTGTGAATAACGAAACTTGCAGCAAATAAGCAAAATCAAGCAAAACTAATGTAGAGTTCTGATTATGTCACTCTACTAAAATATAAGCTCATTTTATCAAGACTTTTCAAAGCTATTTCTAAACTTTGTAAGGGGAAGGGAAAGAAAAGGAAAAGAAAAAAACATTTATGTTCTGATATGTGCTAGAAACTTACTTATTCTTCACAACAAGCCTGTGAGGTAGGTCCTTTTAAGATGTCTATTTTATAGTTGAGGAAACTGAGGTAAGTAAATGTCTGAGGCCACATCTGAACTTAAATCTTCCTGACTATAAATATAACACTAATTACTGTTCCACCTGGTTGCCTCTGTAAATAACAGACTTATTACATAAAACAGCTTTTGAAGCATTCTCTACTTTGTAGAATCTAAACTATCTGCAGTTCCTTGTTTGAATCTTGACTTTTCTGGCCTCCATTGCTTTACTTATGTAGAATCACATGCCTGACATGGACTATCATCTTTTTCTTCTTGATGACTTCCCTGATCTCTTCATTGAAAGTGCTCTCTCCTTTTGCATTGATTATATTCCCTTTTTATTTGAGTATAGGCTCCTTGAGGGCTGGTAGGAACTATGCCTTATTTAGTTTTTCTTTAGCACTTAAAACACAGGTGCTTCATAAATGCCTCTTAACTTTAACTGAATCACAGTAGGTCACAGACCTCTCCTTGCCCTTAGTCTCAATTGCATCTTACTTCCTGGACAATGATCCCTGAATGTAAAAGATACCTTAACAAATTATCCCTCTTAAAGGGATCTGCAATTTTGTCAGGTGTTAAAGTCTTAAACTAAAGGAATAGGATGCTAATTGAAGAATCCTGGATATTCACTTTAGGATGAAGCATATTTGGGGGGCAACCAGGAGGCTGTCTTATTCTCTAAAAAAAAAAAATGCCCATGAGAATAGCCTAATAATAATTTTCTCAAAATAATGACAGAAATATATAAGCATGAAAGTAAATTAAGATACCCACCTAGACAACATAAATTATTGGCAGAATCATAAGATCCAAGTTAGCTGAACTACAAAAACCTAACATGTGATCAAAAATATTTTGCTTTTCTATTTGAGGCATAGCCTTTAGACATCAGATCTTGACATATTCAAATCAGCGTAATCCTTCCAAGTGGCCACCTTGGGAAACTACATATTTAATCCAATGATCCTATCACTGCTTAAAGTATTTTTGGACTTCTCTTTTGGAATCTCCTACAGAATCAGTTTATAGGCACCCGAGAAAACCATTCATATTAATTTGTAATTACATTTTAAAAACCCCACTAAAATTAGAAATAGGAATTCCTAAGACCATCACCAGTGTTGTCTTATAGGAATTTTCACTGTTTTCAAACATAAAATCTGTCCTCAAAGTTTGACATGATTATGCCAATATATTCAAAAGAATATACTCCAGGCTATGAAAAAGCTCTCAAATTGTAATCAACAATGTACTAATAGACTTTGTGACTCTAATAATGGGATCAATACTCATTTACTTATATAAGTTCTGGTAAGATTATTTTAAAATCAATGTTATAAGTAATTAATGCTTTAAAATGGACTGTTACTGTAACAAAAAAAAAGTGCTATATGAAAATAATGAATTGAAATAGCAGAGAAAAAAACCACTAAAGAAGTAACTGTAAACGGGAAAATCCTACAATTTTTTCTAAAGTAGGACATGATGCCATTCTCTTATGACAATATATTTAAGTAAATGAATAAAAACTTAGTGTTTCTTCTTAGAGCACATGATCTTACTATATTTCTGGGCAACACAACTATTTTTAAATTTCCTGTTCATATGCATTTAAAATTTTTTTTAATATGCTAGAACATAATTTTCTAAAATCGATTGGAAAACAATTATCAATATTTTGGCTCCAGGATAAACTTTTAAGAAGTTCTATTTAAAGACAACAAAGAAAAATAGAGATTTTTTAGTACCAGATGTCTGGGAAGATCCCATTTGGATTTGAGCTACTTAAATTTGCAATCATGTATTTATACATCTAACAGAGCTTCTGTTTCCCCTAGAATCAGAAAATTAACTAGCTTTGTAGCATCTTCCTTGATCTGCCACCCGTGCCCTGAGGATTAGAGACTCCACCTGAGCTTGTTTTACAAGCATAACAGAAAAAATTAATCTCTGCTGGCAGCGATCCCACTGGGATACTGATGAATAATGATATCCCTCTTTTGCTGCCCTCTCAGTCCACTAGAAAAGCCACTCTAACCCAGCAACGTGGAAACTGCTGAAACCATTCCAGCTGTGGATTAGCAGGCAGTCAAGCATCCATCTGCTCTGTGTGAATCAAGAAAAAGCAAACATGCATTCTTATTGCTAAAGTAATATTCAAAACTCTATAACATCTCGAGAAAAGAATATGTTTATATTCATACATATGTACATATATGTTTCTGTCATTTATATATATATATATTCAATAACAGGACAAACAAGAAGTAAACTAATCCATTATCCACTCTACTCTTCAATTTGTATTTATTTAGTATTTTAAATAAGGGAAAAAAAACAAAGAATATACTTGGCAATTCTTTAATATAGCTATGAAATTTAGCATTCATATGGAATTTTTTAACTTGAAATGAAGCTTCTAGATGACAATCATATATTATATGTATTCACAATTATAGCAACTACCAATATGTAGAAAAGCAATATGACTTAACAGTAAGACTTGCAACCAAGTGCTAAGATTGAGAACTGTGAGCTTTTGTCTCACTCAATTTTCATTTGTAGAGGATTCTTGAGATTTTAATGCTGTGGATGTTCATGACTGCATTCATCTCTAAATAGGAAATAATTAAAATACTGTACTGGATTTATCTGATATTCTTTTAAGTGGAGCTCTCTATTAATGGACACTTTGACATATCTACAATGCAGTGACAACTAATAATTATGACATTATGACAATGCAGGAAAGATCCTAAAATATCTTCTGAGTCATCAGTTTTACCACACATTTACTCAAAGGAATACAGATTTACTAAGTACCTATTACATGAAAAGCACAAAGTTAAAAAAAAAATGACAGTTGCTGCCTTTGAGGAGCTTACAATTGAACATGAGTGAGAGGTATATAGATAGTTGTAATGCAAGTGAGAAAATGATTAACCATGTAAATAAATGTCAAAAAGTCACCTTAAAAATTTCAAGGAAGGAGGAACACTCAGATCACTTTCATCTGTAGGGATCAGGAAATGCATTATGAAAGACGTAGAACCAAGGTTGAACTTTTAAACAGAAATATTTCAACAGGTAAAGATGATGGTTGTGCAGGTTTGTTTAAGAAATGGAGGCTGAGTGAATTGCATGAGCAAATGCATAGAGGTAGGAAAGGACAGAATGAAAATGGGGAACCTTTTGTCTGAAATCTTTATAAAGGGGAATACCATAAAGTAAATTGCTAAAGTAGCTTGGGGTCAGACTGTGGTACACTCTGAATGCCAGGATAAATATTTTGCCTCTTATTTAGTGGGTGTTGGAAATTCACTATAGTGGTTTGTGAGTGCATGTGTGACAGGAGTACACATGTACACTGGGAATATGGCACATGAGAAGAACAAGATAAGCAAAGTACTAGAAAAAAGAAGATCAGTCAGGAAACACTATGAGGTAATGAAGATCCAAAGTAGGACGATGACAATGAAAATAGAAAGGAGAGAGCTGCTATACATATTTCAGAGGCAGTAGAGAGTAAGGGAAGAGCTAAAGATGGTTTTGAATTTTGAGCTGAGATGACTGGGGGAATGGTATGTCCATAAATAGAAATGTATGAGAATCAGAAGGAGGAGCAGATTTTGGAGGGAATAAATGAGTTTAGCTTGTATGTCTTGAATTTGAGATGCTAACAGCACATCTAGGTGGAACTATCTAAAGGGTGTTTGGAGTTTCAGAATTAGAGCTCAGGGGAGAGAAGAGGACTGGGGATAAAGACAAGTCATTTGCCTAGAAATCATTAATTCAGCAAATATTGAATAAGTATGAACAACTAGGGTCAGCCATATACATAAATAACTCATACAAATTAGAATGAGAGAAATTCAAAGAAAGGATTCAGGCAAATTGCTATAAACAATTTAATGGTGGAAGGAATACTTTCCCTGGCTGGCAGTGGGGGGAATATGTAAAGTAAATCGGGGAAAGGAAAGAAGACGATCAGGGAATATTTTATAGAGGAGGTAGCATTTAAGTTTGGCACTGAAAGAATGGATAGATGTCATCAAGAACAATACAAAACACTTATTAAATACCTGTGTTAGATACTGTGCCAACCACTGGAGACAAAGCAAAAATGAAACAGCCCTCCCCTCAAGAAGTTTATATTTTTTTAGGGGGGATATTATATAGGAAAAAATATATGAGAATGTATAAGTATGGGTATAGAACCTATTCTAGGTAAGTAAGCAAGACTGCATAATAAACAGCTTAGACAAGAATAAAAACAGAAAAGTCAACAGAACCTACAATGTTGTTATTGTATGTCCTTCATACTTGAAGAAGGCCAAGGACATTATGATGTTGGGGTCAAGGTACAGTGTATTCAATACAAACTTAGAGGGCTTTACTATGTTGGGCATAAAGAGTCCATATGAAATATGGAGTAGAGGTGTCTATAAATTTGCTCATCTCATGAATCATCTCATGTGATTCTACTTTGTTCTTATGGCACAATGCTTTCTTTGATAAAGGCAAGTCATGCTGGGTGTTTCTGTGTCATTGTCTCACAATTAATACTAATGTTCTTCAGAGAAATATTGTGAGTGTTCTACTGTTTCTTCTGACCTCTGTGTGTATGCTTGCTTTATATGAGTTCTCTGTAAAATAGTCTTTTAGATAAATATGTTTGGTATTTGTGCTATGTAGTCAGTCCATTAGAGTTATGCTTTTGACAGCAGAGTTTGAAGGTTTGGCAGTTTAGCTTGAAAGAAAACCTCAGTGTCCAGTGCCTTATTTTGGCAGGTTATCTTCAGAATATTTCTAAGACAATTCAAATAGAAGTGGTTCAATTTTCTGTCATGGCACTAGTATGCTGCCCAAGTTTCATAGGCATAGAGCAATGAAGTTAGCACATATGCATAATACTTTTTTTTTCTCCCCCACCTTCTTTTGGAGCCTCCCAAATGCTAAGCTAGCTCTCATAACTTGTGTGTCAAATTTGTGTGTGGACATCCCTGGAAAGTACACTAGCAGGGTAAGTCCTATAGAAGCTATAGTATATGGAACATAAAGGTGAATAGGATAGAATGAGGCTGGATAGAAGTAACTGAACAAAATGACTGAGATGCTTTTTATTTTACTTGGCAATCACTGGGAATGCTTCATATTTTTTGTTTATTTCTTTTAAATAAAGAAGCGAGATGAATACAGCAGTACATTAAGATTGCTTGGGAAATATGGCAAAGATGGGTTAAAGAGCTGAAAGACTGAAGACAGGATGAGCGTTAAGAGGTAATGACATCTAGAAACAATGAACAATTTTAACAAAGTTGCAAGATATAAAATAAATCCACATAAATCATTAGCATTTCTATGTTATCAACAAAGCCCAGCAGCAAGAGATATAAAGAGAAATACCATTTAAAATAACCTTAGAGAACATAAAATATTTGGGAGTCTATCTGCCAAGACAAAACTAGGAACTATATGAACACGATTATAAAACACTTTTTATACAAATAAAATTAGATCTAAACAATTGGAAGAAGATTAAGTGCTCATGAGTAGACCAAGTTAATATAATAAAAATGACAATTCTAGATAAATTAATCTAAATTATTCAGTGCCCTAACAAACTCCCAAGACATTACTTAATAGAGCCAGAAAAAATACAAAAAAAAATTCATCTGGAAAAACAAAAGATCAAGAATTTCTAGGGAATTAATGAAAAAAAATGCAAAGGAAGGTGGCCAACTGTACCAGATTTAAAACTATATATTATAAAGTAGTGGTCATCAAAACTATTTGGTACTGGCTAAGAAACAGATTGGTAAATCAGTGGAATAGATTAGGTTCATAAGATACAAAAGTAATAATTATAGTAATTTAAGGATTTTTAGTAATCTTTGATAAATAAGTCTTCAGCTTCTGGGATAAGAACTCACTATTTGACCAATATTTCTAGAAAAAATGGAAAATAATATGGCAGAAATCAGGTATTGACCCATATCTAACATCTATACTAAGAGGTCAAAATGGGGTTCATGATTTAGACAAAAAGGGTGTTACTATAAACAAATTAGTAGAACAAGGGATAGTTTACCTCTCAGATCTGTGGAGACAGGAGGGATTTATGGCCAAAGAAGAACTAGAAAACATTATAAAATGCAAAATAGATAATTTTGATTATATTACATTAACAAGTTTTTGCACAAACAAAACCAATGAGCCCAAGATTAGCAGGGAAGCAGGAAGCCGGGAATTTTTTTTTTTTTTTTAACAGTATTTCTGATAAAGGCATCCTTCCTAAAATATATAGAGAATTAACTCAAATTTATAAGAACACAAGCCATTCCCCAACTGATAAATGGCCAAAGGACATGAACAGATAATTTTCAGATGAATAAACTAAAGCTATTTCTAGTCATATAAAAAAATACTCTAAATCACTAATGATTAAGACATTAAGACAACTCTGAGGCACTACTTCACACCTCTCAGACTGGTTAAGATGACAGGAAAAGTTAATGATGAATACTGTAGTGGATGTGGGAAAATGGGACACTAATGCATTGATGGTGAAGTTGTGAACTGATCTAACCAATATGAAAAACAATTTGGAACTATGCCCAAAAGGATATCAAATTGTATATACCCTTTGATCTAGCAGTGTCTATATCCCAAAGAGATCATAAAAAAGGAAAAGGATCCAGATATGCATAAATGTTTGCAGCAGTCCTTTTTGTAGAGGCAGGGAAATGAGTGGATGCCCATTAGTTGAAGAATGGCTGAATTAAGTTATGGTTCTATAAGAAATGATAAGTAGGCTGATTTCAGAAGTGCCAAGAAAGATTTACATGAACTGATGTTAAATAAAGTGAGTAGAACCAAGAGTACATTGTACATAGCAACAATAAGATCATATGATGATCACTGTGATGGACTTGGCTCTTTTCAACAGTGAGGTGATTCAAGGCAATTCCAAAAGACTTGTGATGGAAAGAGCCATCTCCATTCAGAGAAAACTACAGAGACTGAATGTGGATCAAAGCATAGTATTTTCGTCTTTCTTGTTTTTGGTGGTGGTGTGCTTGCTTTTTTCTTTCTTGTGATTTTTTATTCATCTTTTGATCTGATTTTTCTTCCACCACAGCATAACAAATACAGAAATATGTTTAGAAGAACTGTATGTGTTCAACCTATATTGGATTGTTTATTGGCTATAGGAGAGGTAAAGGGGAGGAAGAGAGAAAAATCTGGACACGAGGTTTTTCAAAGGTAAGTGTTGAAAACTTTGCATTTATTTTGAAATATAAAATACTATTAAAATAAAAAAGAGGTTATGACATCAATGTGAATATACAGAGATAAAGGAAAAAAGGGCAATTTCAGTGAGAGGGGAGGGAGGGAAAATATCATGGAAGTGAAATCCATAAGACAAGGTTAACTCTTAAGATGTGAGAAGCGAGTGATAATGAAAAGAAAAGCCAAATAGAACAGCATGATCATGAGCCTGGGAGGATGATAGTGCCAACAAACAAAACGAGAAGTTAGGGGAAGATCAGGTTTAAGAGAAAGCATCTTGAGTTCTGATTTGAAGATGAGAGTCTGATATACTAGTGGGCTCATTTAAATGGAAATAGTGGGTGAAAATTTAAGCCATGGAAATGGATGAGACAGCCAAGAGTTGGAGGAAATATGATATAGCAGAAAAAGCATCTGTCATAGAGTCAGATGCATTACTTCCTTTATCTGTAAAATGTGGATTGTAACATGTGCATTTCTAATGCAAAGATTATTGTGAGGAAAATTATTTGTAAACCTTACATTCCTAATGATGATTTGAATACTAGATTGCAGAGAGAGAAGAATGCTTTGTGGGGGCCATTATGCTCAGAGGATGGAAAGAATAGAATGAAGAGGTGATCAGTGAGAAACAAGCAAAGAATAAAAACAATAGCAGAGAAATAAGTCAAGGGAAAGTTTCTCTCTCTGAGACTAGAGTAAAGCATCGTTGAAAGAGGACACAAGATGTGGAAGAGAAGAGATGAGGGAACTCATGACAGTCTAAACCTCGATATTAGAGGAAATGGAATTAGTTTGCGGGGGTGGGGGTGGGGGGGTGGAACATGGTAGAGGCAGAGCTGGAGACTTTAGAGAGAGAAGACTTGGAATAACTGTTGTAGAAAGTATAGTAAGGGGTTAATATGATAAAAGAATTGTCATATAGCAGTAAGAGTCCAGTTGATATTAGATAGCAGACACTCGTAGTGGTCACAGGAAGTATAATTTTCTGACTTTCTTGAGCAGAGCTTGGTTTCTAGAGAGTGGAAGTAATGAAACTATGTATTAGGTATTATCTAGGATTGGAGATTAAGAAGGCAGGCACAGACAAAGGTTAAGAGGGAAGGATTCAAGGGAGAGGGAGAATGTGTTACTGAAATGGCTGACCACAGGATCAAGATTATAAAAGAAATCACTTGAAGGCAGAAGAAAGGTGATGAACTGTGAGAACAGTGGAGTACCATGGAAGTTAAGGTTATGATGAAAATGAAGAAATGGTTCTAGAAAAATGACAGTATGGCATAAGTAGATATCTGAGAGTAGAAGATACAGTAAGAGTTAGGAGTTAATTAGGTGTTTGGAAGATTAAGTAAAATCACAGTTCAAGAAAGGCCATCAACATAAGTACAGAAGATAAGGATAATGATAAAATTAAATTCAACATAGTTTTAAGATTCAGCATTTTTTTTGTATTGCAATTCTTAGAAAAAAATTTATCCATATAGGATAAATATGGTTGCTTTTCATTAAGTATACTAATTAAACAAAAGATATTACAATACTATTACTTGTAATCTTATCACTTTTGACTCCACCTGCCATTTTTCATCACTCCTTTACTCTCCTACTACTAATTGGATATTTTAATATTTTATTAATTTATTCCATTCCCTCTCCCCTCTAATTCACTGCCTGAGAACATGGAGTATTTAAACTGCTAACTCCAAGTGAGAATTTGAGATGTCAGAGTAAAGAATTACTAACTCAGTTCCTGACTTCACAACATGTTTCATTTAGGGAATAGGTCATTTATTGATGATGAAATATATTTGGTTTTTATTCTTTAAATGTTCTGGTACTGCTCCATAGCTGGTATGGGACCTTCAGTTATCAAAATGGAATAACTATGGATAATAGCAACACTGTCTACTGACAGTAACCTTAAGATTATAATTGTTTCAACCGGAACTGCATTCTGCTTTTGAATCATATTAAAACAACAATGACAGGGTAGTGTAAAAGGGTGCCTAAGAAGAGTGACAGTTGGAATTTTTTGGTCCTCATAGCAAAGTTAACTTTAACTTTGTAAAATAATCAAATGTTCCAAAGCAAGTTTGTATTCTATTAGTCTGTCAGCTGGAAAACATTGTTTATGAAATAAGTGAGGTTCTTTTTTCCAGGAGAATATAATGTTAAAATAAAATGCAGATGGTGTGAATAATACTACTGTAATAAATACCATCACTACATACTTTCCTCTGATAGTGGAAACAAATTCAGAAAAAAAATCCAAACATGGAATTGGGGCGCACCCATTTCTCTATGTACAGAAAAAAATTAGAGAAATTGGACTCAAAAAATGTCCCCAGAGGTCGGCATATAGTATGCTAGTATCATATTTAATGGTTCATCTTTTAAAAAATGATATTTAATTCTCACTGGGAAAAGAAAACTGATAAAGAATTTGTCCATACTAGAAAGAACTTCTCTTGCAAAGAGCTATATAGAAATTACATTGTAGACCAGAAAATCATTTTAATAAGCTTTTGTATGGTCAAAGTAAATTTTCTTGACACTTATGCATATAGCTTATTACTAGTAAAAAAAAGAAATTAACTGTGTTTGGAAACTGTTAAAATTTCTGTTTTCATACTATATGTCATAAAAGAAATAATTTTTTGAAAAGAAAAATATAAAAATGGGAATAATTTTTTACTTCCAGGTTTTTCATATGGCAGTCTACATCACAAAATAGGTTGTAAAACTGATGTTTGCTAATGAGATCAGTGGATGAGAATTTTTTGGCACATAAAACATAAGTAAGGAAGGAGATATCTTTAAGAAGACAAAGATTTCAGTCCTCTATATAAACAGGTAAAATGGCAGACAAACAATTCTTACTGAGGAAAATAGTTATAAGATTACTAGTACTTGCTAGTATGTAATTTTTCTCCCTCTCTTTTAGGATTGAGGACATACACAGTTTAGCTATCAGTAAATAGCTATCTAAGGTACAATATGAAGTGGGATGCAATAAGAAGAACTTTTTAAATATTACTTTATATTAATCAACAAGCATTTTATGTGTCAAATATTTTGATAGATACTGGAGATATAGACAAAAATCAAACAATCTCTGTCCTAAAGAATTTTAGCTTTAATTGTGAAATGAGATAGCATATATATAAGTAAGGATAAACAAAATATATACAAGATAATTTTTTTTAGTTGTGGGGAGCTAATTGGTAAAGTATGAATACTTAAAATTATACTGCAAAGCAAGCTCAAATTGGCAGTGACATATATCTGAAGGCACACAGCAAAAGAAGAAAAGAAACTTTAAAGAGGGTTCTCAATTGAACCTTACTCAAAACAGCTAAGGCAATGCAAGTACTTTTTTTTTTTAAATTAAAGCTTTTTATTTGCAAAACATATGCATAGATAATTTTTCAACATTGATCCTTGTTACAAATTTTTCCCTCCTACTCCCCACCCCCCTCCCCTAGATGGCAGGAAGTCTAATACATGTTAATTATGTTAAAATATTTGACAGATCAAATATGTGTATACATATTTATACAGTTATCTAATGCAGTACTTCTGTAAATTGTATTTTGTCATAATGAATTTTGCGTGTGAAAAGAAAGAACTACAGAGTTCAAAACATTAATGCAAATACAGATTACAGAGTTATAAGGTGATATATTTTATTAAAGGAGGAAAAAATATTTACGATTTTCATTTACAATAGTGATGATCTTCCTTTTCCCCTTTATTAAGTGATACTTATAACATTTAGTCAGCTATGAAAATAGTACCACTAATTTCCCACCATCATTATTAAAAATAAAATATGGCTGTTGCTAAATCAAAGTATTTACTTCTAGATGTCAGAGTTTTATAGAAGTGAAAACAGAAGATGGTAAATCAAAATGAATAAAAATTTAGAAAACAGAAATTCTATAAGTTATTGGTTTAATAAAATGCAAAACAGTGAATATTGGTCTGTTGGCTAACCAAGTCTAAATTAGAATAATTTCTGAAGTTAAAAAAGAAAAAAAAATTTACCCTTATTTAACCATGCCATGCTAAAAATAGTAAATAGATAACTTAAACAACTGAACACAGCAAGGTCATTGATGCAAGGGTTTTCAAAACTTAAAGACATCATTCATACATATGAAAAGATTGATTGATAGTGAGTAGGCAGCAAAGGTGCTTCATAAATGACTACTGGAGGGGACATATATAAAAAAAAATGTAATTAAGTCAAGATAAAAACACCAAAGTGGATCAGACTAATAAATATAATGAGAGATAAGCAAGTATTCTTCAGGAAAATGAATTTGTCACATTTATACCATAGGTAGCACAGAGCCTTCATCTAGCTGATATAAATGCAGTTTCTTTGAATTAAATGGACTTTGTAATTTTGGAATAACATGAAGATGCTTCATATTTCCCAATGGGAAATAATAATGCATAACAGAAAAGTCTTTAATGTTTTCTCAAAATGATTTATGTTCTGAAGCAGCTACTATTAAAGTGCTGCTGTCATAAATAGCCAGTGTTTAAGGTGTTGAATGAAACTATTGCAAATATGCTGGCAAATCTAGAAGCAATTTCTGTTGTCCAAAAAGATTTTCAATTTTTGTGCATGCTGGTAACCTGGAATCAAATTCTTAACCATATTTATCAAGTTAAGAGAGCATTACAAATCCAAGAATGTGACAATCTTGCAAGCCTCAAAAATGTTAGTTGTATTGAAGGGTACTTTGAGAAGGTACAGAAGAAGAATATTTCATTTATGTTTCGAAAAAAGCAAACAAGAATTTCTATCAAAGAGAGGCAACAAAAGAAATGCATAACAAATCAGGAATGTTTGTTTTTGTCAGTAAAAGATTATTTTTGCATACACGTAAAAGAGGTTTCTTAATTTTCTCATAAATGACAAACTCAGGGAAGTGACAGTCTGCAAAAAACAGTAGATTTTAAAGTGCTTTCTGGTTCTGCATTCATAAATGCAGTGACCTAAACTGAATTAAAAAGAATCATTACCAGTTTAGTTAGTAGTAGAACATAATGAGGACAGTCATATTTTGGGATTTTTGTTGAGATGATAAATTTTGAGAACCAGTGCAAAATGGTGCAATTTCATCTCTTAAAAATCAGCCACAAATCTTGACCTTTGTCACTTGATATAGGACTCTGTTCTTTTAGTTTGCTAACCAAACATAGAAACATGGGAACATTTTGGCTTATGCTAAGGAACAGCTGGGAGTGGAACAATAAAGGGGAAGGGGCACCACTTGCACATATGAATAGCAGAGTATATAAAATGCAACTCACCACCTAGAACTGTTCCTTATTTGATTCTCAGATAGTTTGCTGGCATTGCTGCCAAGATGGTGAGACAGAGAAAGCATTATGGCAGAGGTCTCCCCACACTGCCTTCTTTCTAATCAACTTAAAAATAATGTTTCAATTGAATTCTGGAATGACAGAGTTAATAAAAGGTTAGGATGAAACATTTTTCCAGCCCAAGACAATTTAGGAGGTCAGAAGGAGCTATCTGTGACACAGAGTTTGGATTGGTTGAAAGTCCAGATGAGAATGACACCAGTGGTAAGATTAAGCAGTGTTGGGAGCTCTCAAGCCAGGGACAGTAAGGAGATCAAATAGATCTAGTTAGGAAAGATTAGAGGGGATCCCTGCACTAGCATCTGGCATAACATCAGATGCTATTTGGCAACTCCACTACTTACACCTACTTTCATACCACCGTTCAGGGATGGAAAGGGAGCACTTCGGGCCATCAGGGGGCAGGAGCCCTGAGAGGCAGTATCACTTGCACTGGTAAGCAATCAGTGGCCTTTCCAGAGTAAAGACCAGAGAACAAACCAAGAGAGCAATGACCACACCTCCTCTTGGATCACAAGCACTGAAAAATTCCAACCCCCCAGAACTAGCTCTGAAAACAGCAGTACAAAAAAAGTCTGAAGCTTGGGACATTGTTCCTCAGCCCCTTCCTGGGAACAGAGTCCAAGATTAACATGAAGTTCAAAATAAAGAAATAGACTGGAAAGGTGAGCAAACAACAGCAACAACAGAACCTGTCATAATAGCTACTATTGTAACAGAAAAGATAAAACATAAATTTAGGAGAAGACAATGATGTCAAAATCAGCTACTAGCAAAACCTCAAAGACAAAAAAAATACATGAATTGGACACAAGTTGAATAAAAATTCTTAGAAGAGCTAAAAAATTATTTTCAAAATCAAATAAAAATGGGAGAGGTAATGTTACATAAAGAAATGAGAGCAAGGGAAGAAAATTATGGAAGGATATTTAACAGCTTGGTAAAAGAGATAAAAAATATCACTAATGAAAATGACTGCTTAAAAAGCAGAAATGACTAAATGATAAAAGTAGTACAAAAACTCACTCAAGAAAATAAATACTTAAAAATAAGAATTAGGCAAGTGGAAGCTAATGCCTCTATAAGACATTAAGAAACCCATAAAACAAAAAATGTGAAATATATCAGAAAAATGACTGATCTTGAAATGTAGATTAAGAAGAAATAATTTAAGAATTATTAGGCTACCTGAAAGACATGATCCAAAAAAAAAAAAGCCCAGGCATGATTTTTCAAGAAATTATAAAGATGTTTAATATATTTCCCATATCTACATATCTATAGCTTTAATATAGCATGTCTCAAACAGCAATAATTGTTTTGGGAAGTTTAAGGAATAACACATATCCTTAAATTTTCTGAAATTAAAAAATGTTAAATCAATTATTGTTTTTAGATTACAGTCATTTTACAATATAACAGTCCAACAGAGGAACCTCTCCTTGTAACCAAGAAAAATCCAATGATAAATGGTGTGGCAAGCTATCTGTAACATTCCATAGCCATGGTTCTACTACTTTTCCCAATCTTCCCTTCTACCTTTCTACCCAAATAAGTGTTTCATCTCCTTCATCTAAGTTTTTCATCTTTCATCTAAGATTACTGTATTTAATCTGAATTGAATTGCTGTTTAGTGTTATTTTGGCATACATTATAGTTACTATGCATTTCATTTTTCCTGGCTTTCCTTTCTTTGTTCTACATAAAACAACAACCATTTACTAAGTACTGTATTATGTATAGATTGTGGGCCAGGCATAGGGAACATAAAACAAAAAAACCCCCAAGATGTTCCTGACCTTATAATTTATGTCAACATATACCTTATGATTCATTTCCCCATGTTTCTTTAAATTCTTCATATTCAGTCTCTTTTATAACTTTTTTTTTTGCTAAATCACTGAATGTGAGATACATATTAAAACAACTTTGAGGTTTCATTTTCCTTAATATTAGTGTTTTGGAACAGCTTTTTCATATGATTATTGACAATCTGCATTTATTATCTGGAATACCGTTTATGTCCTTTGAACACTGATTTACTGGCGATAGCTTTTTAGCCTTAAATATCTCTGTCAAATACCTGTATATCTTATATTAGGCTTTTGCCATACACAAATGAAGATTTTCCCAACTTGACTTTTTTTTGTATTAGTTGAACTGATTGTTTATGTTAAAAACATTTGTAGTTTCAAAATGGAAAATTATTTTTTCTTGTAATCTCCTTTATTTCTTTTCTGCTTATAAATTCTCCTTCCAATCCTCAACTTGAAAGGTAACTTATTTCATTCTTCATTTTATGACATGTCCTGTTAATTTTTATCTAGTTGTTACCTACCTGTTATTCATCTAGTTGGAATTTTTTGGATTTAGGACATGTTCTTTATATAGTAGGCTACTTAACATTTTAGTCTACTGGAGGTATAAGATGCTACTCTAAAAATATTTTCTGCCAAATTCCAGCAAGTCTTTTTTCAGTAGGGAGTCTTTTCGTAAGTAGTTTGTGTTACTCAGTTTATTGAACTCTTGAGTCCTATTTTTATTTGCTTCTGGCAATTATTTGTCTAGTCTGTTTCACTTTTCTCCTTTTTAGTTTCACATAATAGGATCACTGTACAAGAAGATAACTCAGAAATCACCTGATCCAATTTTCTTATTTTACTGTTAAAGAAACACAGGATCAGAGAATTTAAGTGACTTACTCCACATTACCATGGTAAGTATCCAAACCAGATTTTGAACTAAAGTCCTTTGACTCCTAATTCAGTACTCTTTATGGTACCACATTATTTCCTTTTAATAAATACCAGGTAGTTTTAGTGATAAGTGCTTTATGCGATCATATGCTTTATAGTTTGAGATTAATTAATGGTAGTTGTCTTCATTCTTCCACTTTTTCATCACTTCCTTTGAGACACCAGGACCTTTCTTTTTTCTTTTTTAAAATTTATTTATTTATCTATTTATTTATCTATTTTAAAATTTATTTATTTATCTATTTATTTATTTTTTATTAAAGCTTTTTATTTGCAAAACATATGTATGGGTGATTTTTCAACACTGACCCTTATAAAACTTTCTGTTACAAATTTTTCCCTCCTAGTCCCCACCCCTCTCCTAGAGGGCAGGAAGTCCACTACATGTTAATTATGTCAAAATACAAATCGAATATGTGTATACATATTTTTACAGTTATCTTGCTATGTAAGAAAAGTCGGATCTACAAGAAAAAAAATCTGAGAAGGGAAACATAATGCAAGCAAATATCAATAGAGAGCACGAAAATGTTATGTTGTGAAGACTTTTATTTTTTCAAATAAATTAAAAAATGTATTTTGTCTGAGGGAGGATTCTGGGAAGATGGTGGAGTAGGTTGATAAATTTCAAGTTTTACCAGTTTCCCCCCCAAATAGAACAAATTTGTGCTTCAAGGCAAACAAAGACTGGTAAAAAAATCAAGAAGACTTGGGGCAGAACAAGGGTCCTCCAGATAAGACCTAAGAAGATCTGAAGAAAGAGCTCTAGCTGGGGAGTAACGTGTGAAGTGCAACCACCTTCTGGCTAGTTCTACAGAAACAGATCCCTCCTGCTAGTTGGGTATATCTGGAGTCTTAGCAGGAACCACAGAGATTTATACCTCTCAAACTGTTTGCCAAATCAGGATTTGAGTCTGGGAAGATGAACTGAACCTGGCTGATTGGGAATGCCATGTTCAGTTGTGTTGCTGAGAGGTGGAGCTGGGCGAGAAGGAACCAGCACCTGTTAAGTACAGAGGCAGTAAGGCAGGGATTCTGTTGGCTGTGGGCATTTGCAGGAGGCTGAAGTTCTTGGTTTGGAGTTTCTGGTCAGAGTGGAGAGCTGAAGGAAACCTTGAGGCATCATTCCCCCACCCCATGATTAAAGGTGCTTACACTAATACCTCTTATTTAAAAAAAAAAAAAAAATTAACTGCCAAAGAAGAAAGATCCCTACCATTGAAACATATTATGGGGAACAGGGAAGACCAGGGTTCATATTCATAGGACACTTTAGTAAAAAAAAAAAAAAAAAAAAAAAAGCTCTACCCTAAAGAGTACCCTGCCCCCTGCCCAGAGAAAATTTACAGAATTAAAAAAAAAAAAAGACTTTAAAAATCAAATGAGAGGCATTGAGGAAAAACTAAAACTAAAATAAAATAAAATAAAAGTCGTCAAAGAGAGACAAGAAGATTGTGAAAAAAGAATTAATCATCTAGAAAAGAAAATAATATATAAGGCCAGGAGAAAATAGACCAAAAACCAATTGGAAACTAAATAATTTTATCCTAAAGAATGAATGGGTGAAACAGCAAATTACAGACACAATTACTAATTTCATTCAAGAGAATGACAATAATGAGACCACATACCAAAATTTGTGGGATACAGCCAAAGCGGTAATAAGGGGAAATTTTATATCTCTAGATGCTTATTTGCATAAAATAGAGACAGAGAAAATCAATGAATTGGGCTTGCAACTAAAAAAGCTAGAGAAAGAACAAATTAAAAACCCCCAATCAAATACCAAACTTGAAATCCTAAAAATAAAAGGAGAGATTAGTAAAATTGAAAGTAAAAAAACTATTGAATCAATAAATAAAACTAAAAGTTGGTTTTATGAAAAAACCAACAAAATAGATAAACCTCTAGTTAATTTAATTAGAAAAAGGAAAGAGGAAAATCAAATTGTTAGTCTCAAAAATGAAAAGGGAGAACTTTCCACCAATGAAGAGGAAATTAGAGCAATAATCAGGAGTTACTTTGCCCAACTGTATGCCAATAAATTTGATAACCTAAGTGAAATGGAGGAATATCTACAAAAATATAGATTGCCCAGATTAACAGAAGAGGAAATAAATTACTTAAATAGTCCCATTTCAGAAAAAGAAATAGAAGAAGTCATTAATCAACTCCCTAAGAAAAAATCCCCAGGACCAGATGGATTTACATGTGAATTCTACCAAACATTTAAAGAACAGTTAACTCCAATATTATATAAACTATTCGAAAAAATAGGAAATGAAGGACTCCTACCAAACTCTTTTTATGATACAGACATGGTACTGATACCTAAACCAGGTAAAACAAAAACAGAGAAAGAAAATTATAGACCAATCTCCTTAATGAATATTGATGCAAAAATCTTAAATAAAATATTAGCAAAGAGATTACAGAAAATCATTCCTAGAATAATACACCATGACCAAGTAGGATTTATACCAGGAATGCAGGGATGGTTCAATATTAGGAAAACTATTAACATAATTGACTATATTAATAACCAAACTAACAAAAACCATATGATAATCTCAATAGATGCAGAAAAAGCATTTGATAAAATTCAACATCCATTCCTATTAAAAACATTAGAGAGTATAGGAATTAATGGACCTTTCCTTAAAATAGTCGGTAGCATCTATTTAAAACCATCAGCTCGCATCATATGTAATGGTGATAAACTGGAACCATTCCCAATAAGATCAGGGGTGAAACAAGGTTGTCCACTATCACCATTACTGTTCAATATTGTATTAGAAATGCTAACCTTGGCAATAAGACAAGAAAAAGAGATTAAAGGAATTAGAGTAGGTCATGAGGAAACCAAATTATCACTCTTTGCAGATGATATGATGGTCTACTTAGAGAACCCTAGAGAATCAACTAAAAAACTATTAGAATTAATCCACAACTTTAGCAAAGTTGCAGGACACAAAATAAATCCACATAAATCATCAGCATTTTTATACATCACCAACAAAATGCAACAGCAAGAGATACAAAGAGAAATTCCATTCAAAATAACTATAGATAGTATAAAATATTTGGGAATATATCTGCCAAGGGAAAGTCAGGATCTATATGAGCAAAACTACAAAACACTCTCCACACAAATAAAGTCAGATCTAAACAATTGGAAAAACATCAAGTGCTCTTGGATAGGTCGAGCGAATATAATAAAGATGGCAATACTACCTAAACTAATCTATCTATTTAGTGCTATACCAATCAAACTCCCAAGAGATTATTTAACTGACCTAGAAAAAATAACGACAAAATTCATCTGGAAAAACAAAAGGTCAAGAATTTCAAGGGAATTAATGAAAAAAATGCAAATGAGGGTGGCCTAGCTGCACCAGATCTAAAACTATATTATAAAGCAGTGGTCACCAAAACCATTTGGTACTGGATAAGAAATAGAGTAGTGGATCAGTGGAATAGGTTAGGTTCACAGAACAAAATACTCAATGACAATTGTAATGTAGTGTTCGATAAACCCAAAGACTCCAGTTTTTGGGATAAAAACTCACTATTTGACAAAAACTGCTGGGATAATTGGAAACTAGTCTGGAAGAAATTAGGCATTGACCCACACCTAACACCATATACCAAGATAAGGTCAAAATGGATTCATGATCTAGGCATAAAGAATGATATTATAAACAAATTAGAACAATGCAGGATGGTTTACCTCTCAGACCTGTGGAGGGGGAAGGAATTTGTGACCAAAGAAGAACTAGAGGTCATCATTAATCACAAAATAGATAAGTTTGACTATATCAAGTTGAAAAGTTTTTGTACAAACAAAATGAATGCAGACAAGATTAGAAGGGTAGCAGTAAACTGGGAAAATATTTTTACATCCAAAGGTTCTGATAAAGGCCTCATTTCTAAAATATATCGAGAATTGACTCAGATATATAAAAATTCAAGCCATTCTCCAATTGACAAATGGTCAAAAGATATGAACAGACAATTTTCAGACGAAGAAATTCAAACTATTTCCGGTCACATGAAAAGGTGCTCCAAGTCACTATTGATCAGAGAAATGCAAATTAAGACAACTCTGAGATACCACTACACACCTGTCAGATTGGCTAAAATGACAGGAAATGATAATGATAGCTGTTGGAGGGGATGTGGGAAAACTGGGACACTGATACATTGTTGGTGGAACTGTGAACGGATCCAACCATTCTGGAGAGCAATTTGGAGCTATGCTCAAAGAGTTATCAAACAGTGCATACCCTTTGACCCAGCAGTGTTTCTACTGGGCCTATATCCCAAAGAGATTTTTAAGGAGGGAAAGGGACCCACATGTGCAAAAATGTTTGTGGCAGCCCTTTTTGTAGTGGCAAGAAACTGGAAATTGAAAAGATGCCCATCAATTGGAGAATGGCTGAATAAATTATGGTATATGAATGTTATGGAATATTATTGTTCTGTAAGAAATGACCAACAGGAGGATTTCAGAGAGGATTGGAGAGACTTGCATGAACTGATGCTGAGTGAAATCAGCAGAACCAGGAGAACATTATACACAGCAAAAAGACTATACGATGATCAATTTTGATGGACATGGTTCTCTTCAACAATGATGTGATTCAAACCAGTTGTGCTGCGATGAAGATAGTCATATACATCCAGAGAGAGGCCTGTGGGAACTGAGAGTGAACCACAACACAGCATTTTAACGCTTTCTGTGAATATTTCCATGCATTCTGTTTTCCTTCTTAGGTTGTTTTTTTTTCTTCTTCTCTTTCTAGATCTGATGTTTCTTGTGCAGTAAGATAACTGTATAGATATGTATACATGTATTGTACTTGTCATATAATTTATCCTATCTAGCATGTATTAGATTACCTGTCATCTAGGGGTGGGGGGCGGGGGGAGGGAAAGGAAAAGCTTGGGAAAAAAAAGTTTTTTTTTGCAAAGGTCAATGTTGAAAGGTCACTCATATGTTTTGCAAATAAAAAGCTTTATTAAAAAAAATAAAAAAAAAAAGAAAATAATTCTTTGAAAATTAGAACTGGGCAAAGAGAAGCCAGTGAAGCTATGAGACCAAGAAAAGACAAAAGAGATTATAAAGAATGAGAAAATGGAACAGAATGTGAAATGTATTATAAGATAAATGACAGAACTGGAGAACAGATCAAGACAAGAAAATATAAGAATAATTGGACTGCCAGAAAGTTGTGACCAAAAAAAGAGAATCTTGACACAATAATGCAGGAAAAAATCCACAGAAATGACAACACAAGAAGAAAGTAGAAACAGAAAAAGTTCACCAATCACTACCTCAAAAACAGGAATATTGTTGCCAAATTTTGAAATCCCTAGATCAAAGAGAAAATTTTGCAAGAAACAAGGAAAAAAAAACAATTTAAATATGCTGGAGCTACAGACTGAGCAGTATCTACAATAAAAGACTGCAGGTCCTGAAATCATATTTACTGACAATCAAAAGAATTAGGCCTGTGGCCAAAAATATCATATCCAACAAAATTATCTATAATACTAAATGAGAAAAAAATGGACATGCAATTAACTCGCAGATTTCCAGGACTTTCTATCAACCAAACTCAAAAATTTAACAACGGACAGCCAATATCAAAGAGCAATTCCAAGGAACTCAAAATGGATAAATTGTATTTTTTTTTAAACATGGGAAATTTATGGCATATGTTTAAGATCGACATCAACAATACAACAATTCAAAAGAAAGATTGGGGCAAAGTTAAGGTAAAAATAGTAATTATGTCATATAAATGAAGTGCTTAGGAAGAATAGATACAGAAGCATTACAGATGGGAGGGCTTGTAGTTCTGAAAACTTATGTCGGGAATGGGTTAAATAGGCAACACTACATATATACCATGAAGGGTATAGCACCCTCTAAAATCTATAAAGAAGGGGGTAGCTAGAGGGAACAGTGGATAGAGCACTGAAGTCTTCCTGACTTCTTGAGTTATCTGGTCTCAGACACTTAACACTTCCTAGCTGTGTGACCCTGGGCAAGTCACTTAACCCCAATTGCCTCAGCAAAAAAATAAAATAAAATAAAATCTATAAAGAAATAAGAGGGGAGGGATGGGCAGTTGGGGAAGCAAAAAGTGAGGAAAAAAGACAAAGGAAGATCATTGGGTGAAGGGGAAGTTAAGTAATAGCAAGGCAAGTTATGGAGCAGAATTTAATTAAAGAGGCAGCAGGGATAGGATAGACGTCTATGTATGGGGTGTGTGTGTGTGTTTGTGTGTGTGTGTGTATGTATATATCTATCTATGTATACATAAAGATACCTTTATATTTAATTGCAGCTTATTTGGGGGTAGTGAGGGGATAACGGGGGAAAAAGAATAAAGTAAAAAAGGTATGCATGTAGAGAACCAAAGAACAGTTTACAAGGGAGTAAAGAAAAAGTGGACATCCATGAATATAATTTCTTCTACACACACACACACACACACACACACACACACACACACACACTTTCTTGATCTGGTAATTTGTTGTTATATATTTTGAATCCTCTCGGATGTTCTGCTGGGCATATGACAATGTTCTCTTTTGATTTGCTTTGTTTTGTTTTGTATTCCTTTTCTGTTTTTCTTTTTTTTTCTTACTCTGTTTTTTCAAATAAAGTAAATTAAAAAAAATTTTTTGTCTAATTTTGTGTAACCAGGAGATAGTATTATCATTTTTTATCATATTGGCACGGTCCAACCATTTATTTTTCTTTTAGAGATGTAGTGATTATAATTGAATCTGAGAAAGTGAAAGAAATCTCTAAGGGACAGAATGTAGAGGGAGAAAAGCTGAGGGAAAATTACTAAGTCTTCTTGGCCATTTTTAAAGGGTAAGAGAAAGTATGGGAAATAAAAAGTTTGGGGAAGAAGCATCCTGAGAAACAAAGTCATAACTAGGGTAATATACCCTCTCTTTCCTTGAAATTTCCCATCTTTGGGATGATAAGCTAAATTGAGAACACACCTAAATGTCTAGGAGTCAACAAATGTTTATTAGAGTCTGATTATGTACCACAGACTCTGCTACAAGCTAAGGATATAAAGAAAAACAAAAATATATTCCCTCAAGGAGCTCACATTCTGAATCACAGAAAACATGCAAATAATTATGTACAGAGAATGTATAGATAGTGGAAATGTAAGGCAAATTAGAAGGAAACATAACAATCTTTCTTCTCGTGATCTCTGTGAACATTTGGTTTCTTTAACAAAAACAACTCAAATCTCTTGGCATTTTAAAGTATTTTCATCACAAGAAGTATAGGTCAGTGAAGAGATCTGGAGTCAAAGAAATGCTAGGCTGGAATCTTGATTCTGCCTCTTAATACTTGGTCTATTTGTACACGTCATTTAACCTTTATGTGCTTTAGTTTCCTGATCTGTAAAGTTGGACAACAACTGAGATTCCTTTAGCTCTAGATTTATGCTACTAATCTGAAATAGGAAGAAATATCTGCATTCTATACATTAGGAAACTGAATAGAGAGGTGAAGCTTCAGGATATACTGCACTGGAGATAGGATTTGAAACCAAAAGGCATCACAACAAAGTGCAGTGAATGATAGATTCAGATGATTAGCAGACTAGTTCAAATCCTAGCTTTGTCACTTCATTGCTGTCATTTTAGTTGTGTACAACTCTTCAATCCCATTTGGGGGCCTTCTTGGCAAAGACAATGGGATGGCTTGTCATTTCCTTCCCCAGCTCATTTTACAGCTGAGGAAAAAAGAGGCAAATAAGATTAAGTGACTTACCCAGGGTCACACAGTTAGTGTCTGAGGTCAAATCTGAAGTCAGATTTTTCTGACTCTGAATGGGCCCTTTAATCCACTATATCATCTAGCTGTCCATTGCCACTTATTACCAGTGGCAAAGGGCAAGTCACAAGTTCTCTGACTTTAATTTCCTCATCTTTAAAATAAGGTTGGACTAGGGCAGGGCTTCAAAAACTTTTTTCACTTGCAGTCTCTTTTTCGGTGAGAAATATTTACGTGACACTATGTATATAAGTATATAAAACTGGTACACAAATCAAACATTTACTGATAATAAATCATAATTTCATGATCCCCTCCAATATTCAGTTATAAAATCACATAAAGGGTCATGAAGCTTATGGAGAAATTGGGGACCAGATGACTTCTAAGAGTTCTTCCAGCTCTAAACCTAGATCTTTTTTTTCTGAGCTGAAGGTCAAGAAGAGGTAGAAGCAAGAGAGTCAAAATCATTGCCACTGTGACCACTTCTCCTCAGACTCTAGTGGAACCCTAAGAGTAGCTGCATTCCTAAGGCCCATTTCCAGCTTGCCTAACTGCATCATTCAAAGGAGTATACTCTTTTGAGACCTGGTGAGATCCCTGTTTCTGCTGGAACTGTAAACCCCACCTCTTCAGTAGCTACATCTATTGAAGGTCTTAGAAAAGAATGTTCTTGATACCAAAATCCTTGGCACTGACAAGTAGTTCAGAAACGGATGTGATCCTATCTTATAGACAACACTAAAGAAAATATATTTATATATTAATTGACTTTATTTACCCTCTATATTAGTTAAAATGGAATACTTGTCATTTAGACAAATGGGCCTTATCTACTGTCATGCTGCTGTACTCTAAGTATTAATAGGCTTCTTTGTATTTCCTATAACTGTCATCCTCTCCAATTAGAATGAGACCTTGAAAGAAGTCTTTTTATTTGTATTCTTAGTACTTCATTCCATTATACTATTTTACCAAAGTATTTAATGGCAAATGTTTAACAACTGGCTCTCCAGAAAAAATGTACATACAACAAATTTTAAAATATCATTTGTTAACATTTTTTCTATCACTTTTTAAAGTCTAGATAATCAACAAAACAATATCAAAATCAGTTTTTTTTATCAATTGCTGATTTCTGAGATATAAATGTTCACTCTGAAAATTTAGCAATCAGCTCTTGCAAGCTAGTTTGAGGTGGTAGCAATATATACTCCTTTCATTCCAAATTTTTGCCTGTGTTTTGGCTACTCTTTGCAACAACTTTTGACACTTACATTTTTCATTCCTGTTCATTACTTCAAATCTGAAGTCACTGGCCCCTGCTCTGATCCTCAGACTACAAGCTTGGTGATTAACTCTTAATCTCCCATTATTCAACAGAGAAACTGAAAGTAGGATCACCAAAGAAAGGATCTTTATCCCAAATATTTTTGGATAAAGTTAAAATTACTTATTTACTTTTGAAAATCTAGTTTTTGCAAATGCATATATTTCATACTGCTCAATTTCTTTTAATTATCAGTTAAATAATGTTGCATTTACCTAAACAATGGAAAAGAGAAGCTTAATATCATAGAATTGCAAAATTATTTATTTTTAAAAATAAATTTCTGTAAAAAAAGATTTAGTTGAACTTTAAATGAGAGAATTACAGATGTATTAATACAATAATTTGGTACATTAGTTTCTCTTCTGGTTGAAACTGATGAATGTGCATATATATGTGCATGTGTTACACACATATATGTTCAGATAGGGATACTTTGGATTTTCAGGTTTTTGCTAGATAATTGCAGATCATAATAAAATGGTTAGATATTAACTGCTGGAGAAAAGAATGTTTTAAAGGTGATTAATAAGTTTAAATGAATTAAAAAATTTATCCATAGTCTCCACAATAAGGATGAAAAAATGTGAGGTATACATCAGTATTACAAATAATAAGAAGAAAATATGTCTAATTCTATATTAGGAATACAAATTGAGAAATATGGAAAAATGAATTTCTGAATTATACAGAAAATCAATGTAATTCATATACAGAAGTATGCTAGATGAAGATATGAAAGTCATTCCCTAATCTAAATGTTATAATAATCAATCCAATCAATTAAAATAGTGGCTATCTTAAAGTCTACATTAAATTGTCTAGGAGATTTCAAGCACAATAGAACTGAGTGAATCTTTATCTCAGTTTAGAGGAGAGCAAATCAGTCAATATGATTTGACTAAATTTTCTCTCCCTCAGGTTCTTAAGCAGTTGCTCACTGTTTCACAGATGACCTGGCCTTTAAAAGAAAGTACATTTTCTCTACCTGAGATAGGCTTTCCTTATAGCTTCCACAACCTCATTTCTAATTCTGAGGCTTAATCCATTTTTAAAGCATTTTAGTGAAGAAATAATCACCCTGTCTTAATCACTACTATTAATTATAATTACTTTATGATTTCTTATAATTGCTAAGTGTTCTTGCAAATGCAAATAGATGAGCACTTCTCAGAACTAGGGACACTAGTTCTGAAACTCTGTGTTCTTTCAATTGGGTAACTTTTAAGTTCTTTCATTTGATGCTGAGAAACAAAGTAGCCCCAGAAGATTGGTTTAAGAATCATTAGGTTTAAATTCTATATGGAATTGGGAAGGGAGAAGGACACTTCCCTCTTTTATTCAATTCAATTAAAACTTGGAATTTACAGTGCCCACTTGCTAGATTCCGGGGAGACAAACATTTCTTGAGTTTATGGAGTTTACAATCTAGCAACCTACAACTATGGCACCTTATGTCTCTAATTAGAGCTCCTTAGTCTATCCCATAAACCAAGAGTTCCCAAACGAAATTTCCAATACAACCTCAAAGGGACACACTTGAAAGCAAGGCAAGCAATCAAGAGGAGATTACATCTTCTTGCTGTCTGCTCTTCCAAAACAGGTAATGAAATAGTAAATTTCTCTCAATCAACCTCAAAGGCCAGACCTTTGGGAGGTAGTATGGGATTGTGGAGATCAATGGTGAAGCTGTCATCAGGGATAAGCATTTGATTCTGACTCTGCCACTTGCTGCCTGTCTAATTTTGGGTAAATCACTTAAAATCTTCAGACCTCAGTTTCTTTATCTGTAAAATGAGGGAGTTGGACTAGATTTTTAAAGATATTTTCTGGCTATCTGGGATTTTATGATCCCTCTGGATATGTAAGAGGAGCTGAAATACTTTGTCTTTGAAACTTTTAAAAGTTGTCTCTAAGGAGGAAGCTTCTGACAAGCAAAAACCTACTCAAAGCTCTAACCTATCTCTTAGGTCACCTGGGACAGTCCAAAATCCTTCCATTTATTGTTTATGATGGTATCTTTTAGAGAGCTGTCAGTGAGGTAGAGGAACTTATAGCCTTGAAAGGCAAGGATCATTGACTGCTTAATGAGTTGACTGAACTGAACTTATAGATACAGTTGTTCATTTACTCAAGAGGATCTAATGATTGATAGCCTTGAGGATTGGCACCAGATGTATGGTAACCAGAATTCTGGAGTCATTCAATCCATTTCTATCAGAGACAGAATGAGAAACTGTTGCAACATAACAGTACTTCAATATGATTTAGTGTTGCAAATATAAGAGCCTATCAAAAAGAGAGATTTCCTTTGCTAGTTTGGCAAATATGTATTTGGACTATAATCCCTTCCTTATTCTAAATGAGATATAAAATGGATTACAGAGAGAGCAAACCGAATGATATAAAAAAAAGAGGAAATGATTATGAAAAATGATTAGATGATACAAGTTTCTGGGTTAAAAATGACTAAAACTAACCATGCTTTAATTATAGAAACACTGAAATGATAGAATTAATTATGAAAGAACAAATATAACTAAGAAAAGATGAATGTTGTTTATGTGAAAACAAATCCACAAAAGTATTCATAATATCATAATGATGAATAATTTTCCAAAGAAATGTGGCAATGAACATTTTTAATAGTTTTTAAAACATAGGTTCAGGAGAATAGTACCTAACTGGCAAGGAAATTCACAAATAAGATTAAGTTCCATTATTAATAACAATAACAAGAAGAATAATAGCTAGGATTTAACACTTTTAATTCTTTTCTCAATGTTTACATTATTAGATTTACTTTAACCATTAATCTTATCCATTTTTTTTTAGTAGAGTGATATCTTCTAATATTTTGTCATAGATCAATTCCTTATTTTTTATCATTATGACTGCTTTTCTCTGTAGTCCCTTTTCTCATTTAAGGTTAGGAAGGGACTCTTCTGTCTGGAGTCTTTTTTACATTTCACTCTACAATATCTCACTCAATGAGCTAATCAGCTCCAATGAATTCAATTATCATCTCTGAAGATGATTCCTAGATGTATTTCTATAGGTATAATATCCTCACTTGGAGCTATAGCCACATATTATCAATGGCGTTTTGGACAACTTGAAGTGGAGGTTCTATAGGTATCTCAGACTTAACTTGTATAAAGAATTCCATTTTGAATTTCCCTTATCATTGTCAAGTATACCACTATTCTTACCAGTCATCCAGGCCCACAACTTTAGTGTCACCCTCAATTCTTCACTTTTACTCACTACATATACCCAATCTTTGTCAAATGTTTTCATTTCTACTTCTATAAAATCTCTATAACACGTTCCTTCTTTTCTGCTTGTACAGCCACTACCTTAAGTGAAGCTCCCTTTATCTCTGGCCCAAACCATTGCCTCAGTCTTTTACTTAGTTTCTCTCTCCCCACTCCAATCTAGCATGCACTAAGCTGCCAAGGTGATTATTTGGATCATGTCACTACCCTCAAACCTTAAATGCAATGGTTGTGTCCCAAGCCTTGAATATTTTGCTTTGTATCTCTGCTTCTGGTCTCAAGAATCAGCTCAAATTCTATCATATGCCTAGACCTTTCCCATTCTATCCAGTAGCTAGTGTCTTCCCTTCACATACGATATTTTATATCTCATGGAAATACCTATTTTTTAACATGTTGTTTTCCCAATCATAATGTTTGTTCCTTGAGGACAGGATATATTTTTGCCTTTCTTTGTATACACAGGGCCTTATCACAGAGTCTCACACATATCAATAAGTTCTTCAAACAACTATATTCCAAAATCTAAATCTAAAACTATATACTAAAATCTAAAATTTAAAAATGTTTTAACCTGAAGTGTGCAGGCATCACTAGCACAGAGATTCCTCTGAATTTTTTTTCTTTTATAAATTCCTTGTAAATAAAGATAAACCAATATTCTCCCCATTCTCTTAAAATTTATTTTTCTTTCTTAAAAACATAATGCAATTAATAGCACAGTGGAGTATGCCTTCATTTCTGGCTTTGGCCAAATTTCTCTCCTCATATAACTATCATATGACCAAAAGCAATTCACTTAAATTCACTAAATGCCAGTTTCTTTACCTGTAAAATGAATGTGAGTCTTCAAAAGCTCTGAAGTCCCTTCTACCTCTTATTCTATCACCTTATGAATTTGCTTTAAGAGAAAAAACATAGACTTAATTAATGCAACATTTTACTTTTTGAGAAGTGGCCAAATGACTCTTCTTTTGGACTTTCTTTTTCCTCTGTTACATGGAAAAACAATTTTACATTCAGTTCAATATATTCTAAGCAATAAGTATTGTCATCTTAATTTACTTATTACCTATTTTCCTAGGTTGTCAGTTAAGAAAAGTTGATTTTATTTTAAACTTTGCGTTAGAACTAAATATTCAAAAATGATGGTGAAATTGAACCTGGGAATCCACTCAGAACTAAAGTAAGGAATATGGCTCAATATTCATAATTTCCATTTTTTAACAGACCCATACTTAACACAACCAGATTCTTCAAAGGAAAATATTTTAGAATTGCTCCATCTGCTGGTCTAGTGAAAAATCAAATGACTGAAATGACAAATTTTAACTATTACTTGCTGGATTACAAGTAAAAGAAAAACAGGGATTTCTACTATGCACATATCAAAGATTTTTAAAAGTTTTAGTCTTATCATTATTTTCTCTCTCTCCTCTGAATCCAGTGAACACTATTCACAAAAAGCAATGTGACAAAATAGATTCAACCAGATCAAGTGAGAGCACATGTAGGTTGCACTGCCTTACTAACAGTAATAAGAAACTTTATATCACTACGCATCACCAGCCAAAAAATGAGAAAGAAATAATATCTGCTTATTATTATTAGGCTATTTCCAGGAAATGTTGCAAGATGTCAGTAATGTTTTATATTTAAAGAACAATTCTGATAATATATAATGAATCAAATTCTCTTAGCATAATGAGATACTTCTAATTTCCATGCTTAGAATCCTTGGAAAATGAATTAATTCTTTTAACCCATGGAGTTAATTATAATTATCTGGTTCTTGAAGGAAAAAAAAAAGTATATTAACCAAAAGTGGTCATAAAGCTGAAAAAGACGTTCCATATTGTGGTGTACTGGAAAGATCATTGTAGCAGAAGTCAGAAGACTTGTCTCTACTACTTACTAGTTATCTATCTATCTATCTATCTATCTATCTATCTATCTATCTATCTAT